>CAUYPK010163984.1:0-26280 GCA_963574355.1 Loris lydekkerianus
AGCTTGTCAAGAAAGAAACGAAAAGAAAAGAAAAGAAAAGAAAAGAAAAGAAAAGAAAAGAAAAGAAAAGAAAAGAAAAGAAAAGAAAAGAAAAGAAAAGAAAAGAAAAAAGAAAGGAAAGAAAGAAAGAAATGGAAGAACGAAAACAGTCTTAGAGAGGCTACTCTCACTGTTCCCCAGAATCCAGGCCTTCGGACAAAGTTTGGTGGACCTATCCCCATCTCTACATATTGGCTGACAGTGACAGACAGCCAGACCCTCTTTGTCGGTATCAACAGGAAGTCAGGTGACAGATTTAGGAGGGTCCTAAATGTAGCCTCTCTTAGATGAGTCCCTGCATTGCAATCAGATTGCCAGGTGGAAGCTTCCAGGAATGCCTTGTGGCAGCAGGAATAAAGAGAAAATGGTGAAGTCATGACAAGTGATTATAATTTCCAGGAAAGAGGAAAATCTGGATTTGGTTGGAGGTGAAGTCACCTTTTCTTTTTCTTAAAGAACCCTAAATGAAGTTCGCCATATTTCTGAGCCATTTTTAGTTGGCATTACTATTTCCTACTCATTAATTTATCCTATAAGACTAAAAGATTATACTAACAGCTGACATCAATAATACTCCCTTTGTTTCTTGTAACAATAGGATGTCATGTGTTATAACCAGTAATAACAAATCTAAATAATTCATAACCTAAATTATGATTTGTATTCATTTCTGTGCTCTGTTTTTCTGGGGGGTTTTGTGTTGTTTTTTTTTTTGGTTTTTTTTTTTTGTTGTTGTTGTTTGTTTTGTTTTTGAGACAGAGTCTCACTTTGCTGCCCTGGGTAGAGTGCCATGCATCATAGCTCACAGCAACCTCAAACTCTTGGGATTAAGTGATCCTCTTGCATCCAGCCTCCCAAGTAGGCCTCCAGCCTCCATCCCACCACAATGCCCAGCTATTTTTAGCGATGGGGGTCTCAGTCCAGCTCAGGCTGGCCTAGAACTCCTGAGCTCAGGCAATCCACCCACCTGGGTCTTCCAGAGTCCTAGGATTATAGGCATGAGACACCTGTCCCGCCCCTGTGCTCTGCTTTTCTAAGAAATAAACTACAAAAATGCCACCCATATCAGGAATTGTATTAAAAATCATCTTTTTGAGGTCTCGCTGAGCTGAGAACAGCTTCAGGCTTGTCTCCTGTCCTTTCTATAAAAGTGATCTGATTAAGTAACTACTCCTAGGTCCTGGCAATAAGACTGTGTCTTTTGTATATAGTGTTTCATTTTAATCAGTTAACCCAAGTTTGTATCACTCTTATTTTTTTAATGTAGAGACAGAGTCTTAATTTATCGCCCTCAGTAGAGTGCTGTAGCATCACAGCTCACAGCAACCTCCATCTCCTGGGCTCAGGCGATTCTCTTGCCTCAGCCTCCCAAGTAGCTGGGACTACAGGCGCCCACCACATTGCCGGGCTATTTTTTTGTTGCAGTTTAGCCAGAGCCGGGCTTGAACCCGCCACCATCGGTGTATGGGGCCGGCGCCCTACTCACTGAGCCACGGGTGCCACCTAGTTTGTATCACTCTTAATGGGGAAGGGAAAGAATGACTCAAGAAGAGAGGAAGTGGTGCACATGTTTTAAAGAAAAAAATCCATTGACCTGGTTAATTTGTTAATTAATATAGCTAGTTCTCAAACATGCAGGTTTAGGGAGGTTTTCATATATTGCTATGCTGATATTATATTATCTTTTACAATTTTAGACAAATATAAGGTAATCAACTCATCCTATCTGCCTGAGACTTTCCCACTTTTAGCATGGAAAATCTTGTATTCTAAGGAAACCCCTCACAATCCTGGGCAAAAGAGAACAGTTGATCACTTTGGTCAAATGGGAGCTTGTTTAATTTCCTGCTTCTCAAACTGTGTTCCTCAGCAGTAGCACCAGCTACACCTGGGAGCTTCTTAGAAGTGTAGAATCTCAGATCCAAACCTCAGACTTGCTGAATTTAAATCTGCATTTTAACAAGCTCCCCAAGGTATTCACAGGCACATTAATATTTGAAAAATACTGCTTTAAATTGCTCAGTTGGAAAATTCGGAATGACTCAGGGTAAAAGTAAGCAGGTGAGTTTTCCCTTTTTTCTTCTGGCACCTGATTTTTGTGCCCTCCACCCTGTTGAGGACCACAGTGATCTCATGTTGCCCCTTACCAGTTCTTGGTCTCCTACAGTAATCTGCTATGACGGCCTGCCCTCCCTGAGACCTTTCCTCTTCTCCCTCTTGGATTTTCTTCTTCTTCTTTTTTTTTTTTTTTTTTTGAGACAGAACCTCAAGGTGTTGCCCTGGGTAGAGTGCTGTAGCATCATAGCTCACAGCGACCTCAAACTCCTGGGCTCAAGCGAGTCTCCTGTCTCCACCTCCCAAGTAGCTGGGACTACAGGCACCCTCCACAACGCCCGGCTATTTTTTGGTTGCAGCCGTTATTGTTGTTTGGCGGGCCCGGGCTGGATTTGAACCCGCCAGCTCAGGTGTATGTGGCTGGCGCCTTAGCCACCTGAGCCACAGGCGCCGAGCCGGGATTTTCTTCTTTATCTTCCCCCTACCAACACTCCTCCTCGCCATTGGTAAGACAGGATTTTTATTAGACAGAAAGGAATATAAAAGTAGTAAAAATTACCAGAGCGTCTTCTTTATCTTTCTATGACAATTTACCTGACCTGAGTCTAGTTCTGAGTATTCTGTTAGAGGACTATTTACCTAATACAATTAACTAATACAGGCTAATATGCTTGTGGTGCCGCCTCCCCTAGGTTAACATATTTTTATAGAAGGAATGGCTATAATGATCAGAATTTCAGAAATCAGTGCAGGTGAAAATTTTGGAAGAAGTAGGCTTCTTAGTACCCCTCAAATCACTTCACCATATAATCTTTTGCTATATCCCTGAGTAGAGAAAACAGTGAAGTTTAAGATAGTTCCATGTAACTTTCACTTACCACCTAAGTTTAAGGTGTGATCTGGAAGCTACAGATAAAGATTCATTCACAGTTAATAATCAAAGCAGGGACAGTGAGGGATTCACTAAGGATCCTTGATAATAGAAGTTATCTAGAAGTTGTCTTGTTAACTTCTATTATCAAGGTCAATCACTATGTTTTATTAGGTAAAAGTTGTGTTTTTCATTAAAGGCTCAAGTGTCCAGGAAGAAAAAGTAATGTGAATTTCAAGAGTGAAAGAACTAACTGCCCAGGGCTGTAACTTCTCAGGGTGGGGGTGGGGGTGGGGGACGATCCTCCTTCAGTATCCTATAGTATTTTCACATGTGATTAAGCAAGACGTCTTCCCTCCCAAGATGAGAATTGTTTGCTGTTTACTGTAGATGTATAAACAAACTTTTTTATGAATTAGTTTTCTTCCAGATCATGCATCCTAGTCTCTAAAAATCTAACTTTGCAGGAGTGTCTGTTAGATGAGTGTTTCAAATATGCTATAAGTAACTTATCACTTTGAAAATATTAAGATAATAAAACAGCCATAGTAATAGATATTCAAATACTGCGCAAAAAGATTTATGCCTGCATTGTTGTTTTACCTATTCAACATACTTTCACATGTATTGCCAGAGCAAGTGCAGTGGATAATCAAATCAAAGCTGTCCCCTGGTGATTCAGAGGCTCCTTAGGCTGTTACAGGGCTCTGGGGTGATTGTCATAAACTCAGATTGTCAAAGTACGAAAATACACATCAACAGATATTTCCAGGACATTTTGAAAAATTAATCCGGGTGTATTTTAAAACTAGAGACTCAACCCTAAGAAATGAAACTAGGTACATCCCACTTTAGTAAAATTTCTACCTAAATCATAGTCATGCACTTGGGGGCATTAAGAACCTACTGGCCTGGAGTAAATCAGAAAATCCCACCAACCTGTGACTGATAACATCACTGAAGTCTTGTGTTCTATTTTGTAAGATCCTTTAACCTGCTTCTGAACGACACAAGTATATTCTCCCCTGTCGTCCAGGCGCAGATTCCGGATCTTGAGGGAGAGGTTATTCATGATGTCAATGTCTGTCCGGTTCTCGTACCCGGGCCACACTTTTCTTTCTCTGAGGATGATACTCAGCACCGTTTTAGTCTTCTTCTGCCAATAGATGCGACCTCTCACCAGTTCTTCAGTAGAAATGTTGTAATTACAGGACAGTACTGCCATGTCGTCCTTCACTGCTTTGGTCTCCAGGTTAACACCTGAAGAGAGGCAAATGGAACAAGATTTTATACTTACTTAGCCCAGATTCCTGCCAGAGTTGGCGGTAACAGAACTCGAGGTGTTGTATACTCAATGGTAGCATATTTCAAAGTGAAGCTATAGTATCTAAAGATCAAGCTACAGCCTGGTTGCTCAAAGGGACACAAGGAAAGCAAAATGATATGTAGAAGGAGAATGGACTACCCATCCTCACTGACTTGGAATCCAGTCCTGGCTCAGTCACTTGCTGATTTATCTGTTTCCTTATCTGTAAAATGAGTATGATGTCTACCCCTCAGGATCACTGGAAAATAAAATTTAATTAAATGATATAAATAGAAAAGTCCCAAGGGCATAGTAGGTCATCTGTAAGAGTTTCCCTTTTTCTTTTCTTTTTTTTTTTTTTTTTTTGCAGTTTTTGGCCCGGGCTGGGTTTGAACCCACCACCTCTGGCATATGGGGCCGGCACCCTACTCCTTTGAGCCACAGGGGCTGCCCAGAGTTTCCCTTTATCTCTCTCCCTCCTCTTGCCACCAACTCCTACTCTCTGGTTCCCTTTTCTTTTTTTTTTTTTTTTTTTAATTTAAAAAGGTTTTAAATTTCAGCTGAATATGTGTGACCATGGCCCAAGAGAGCCACACCCAAGAAGACTTGATCGAGTGTCTCACTGTGATTGGGTTATGTTTTGGTTTTATACATTTCAGAGAAACAGGAATTACAGTTAAAGTCACAAATCAACACATGGAAGGTATACATTGGTTCGGGCTAAAAAGCAGTATGTCTTGAAGTAGGGGATTACACATTGCAGGCGTGTTTAAAGATGCTTTGATTTGTGATTGGTTAAAGGAAGCTTTGTCTAAAGGCTTAGAATGTTTACCATGGGAAGTCTGTTAATCAGGGACAAGCCACCAGGCACATACTGGACACATACCAGACTGAAGTGATCTGTTAAATAAATGGATGACATGTAGATGTGATTTAAGTTTTGTCTCCCATAGCCTTAGGCTTATTAATGAGTTACAAAGGATATCTCCAAGAAGGGAGAGGGCATGATTAGGCTTGTCTCACCTCCCTTCTCACCACCTGTAACTCAGCTTCAGGGTATTTCTAGTGCCCCCTTGGCCAGAGGGGATCCATTCACTCAGCTGAAGGGTTTAAGATTTTATTTCAGTTCACAGTATGTTCTTGTAGGCTGGCCGAGAAAGTAACTCCCACTCACAGTTACTACTGCCACAAAAATGCATTCTGAGTCCCAAACATCTTACTACTAGGTTTAATCCATCTAAAGACTGAAGGATCAGCTTGGCACCTGTAGCTCAGAAGCTACAGCGCCAGCCACATATACCAGAGTTGGCAGGTTTGAACCCAGCCTGAGCCTGCCAAACAACAATGACAACTACAACCCCCCAAAAAATAGCCAAGCATTGTGGTGGGCACCTGTAGTACCAGCTACTTGAGAGGCTGAGACAAGAGAATTGCTTAAGCCCAAGAGTTAGAGGTTGCTGTGAGCTGTGACGTCACAGCACTCTACTGAGGGCGACATAGTGAGACTCTGTCTCAAAAAAAAAAAAAAAAAGATTGAAGGATTGTCTGATTACCTTTACATATCACATCCTTATAAAGACTTTAAATGCTTAGGAAAGCGGGCCCTCCTTATCATCTTCCCTTACATTTGCCATTAGCAAAAGATTTATATGACACAGATCAGAAACTCATTTTACAAAGCAATTCTAATTTTACTAATATAATTCACTCCAATTGTGTGACACCAAAACCATCATATCATATCCTTGGCTAAATTATAAGACTTTTAGATTTTTCTTTTTCTTTCTTTTTTTTTTTTTTGAGACAGAGCCTCACCATATTGCCCTCGGTAGAGTACTGTGGCATCACAGCTCACAGCAACCTCCAATTCTTGGTCTTAAGCAATTCTCCTGCCTCAGCCTCCCAAGTAGCTGGGACTACAGGCACCTGCCACAACACCTAGCTATTTTTTTGTTGCAGTTGTTTAGCTGGCCTGGGCTGGGTCAAACTGCCACCTTCAGTACATGTGGATGGCGTCATAACCACTGTGCTATGGGTGCCGAGCCAAGACCTTTAGATTTTTATTGTTCAAGAACTTGATAAAACTCTAGGATGGAAAACCAGTTGGATAACTCTAAAAATAATGCAACCCCTTTATTCCTTCAAAGTGTGCAAATTTCAACTATCTCAAAACAAACATTTTTCCCAAGCACGATAAAATACACACACAATCTTGTTTTCCATATACCTATACATTCTCTCAACATGTATGTATTTTTTCTTCTCTAATCTCCAATTTAAAATATGCCTCTAAAAATATAAAGTGACATTATACTACACAAAAGCATATATTCAAGATAAAATACTATTTATCTGCTTTGGCAGGAAATGAGACCAAAGAAATATAGCTGGACAAAATACCGCCATTTAAAAAAAACACTGCAATTTAACTAATTCCTAATACTATGCCTAATTTTTATTCCTACTCTCTTATTAAAAGGGAAGAGAAGAGCATTATTGCCAAGAAATAAAACCCAACATTTCCAGCTGCAGAGTCAAAAGTAGGGTAAGTATGCAAACAGATTTGCCAAAACTATGTGGCTATGATTCCAACACAAGAAACACAAAGTTAAAGAGGCATACAAATTTTATTTTTTTTCCAAAAGAATTTTTTTTATTTATCCAGACCCCTAGCCACTTCATAACAGGAGAAGGAGTAGGAGAGGTTCCTTTCTAAGTCCAAGGGCCTCAGTGGTCTTTTGGTTCCAAACCTGCAGACAGGCAGCATCACGGGTTTGGTAAACTAATAATGCTTAATCTCTCTCTGCTAGAGCCACGAAGTGAGCACCAATCTATGCTTCTGTAAGAATCCTGAATTTAGGGGTGACACCTGTGGCCCAGTGAGTAGGGTGCCAGCCCCATATACCAAGGGTGGTGGGTTCAAATCCGGCCCCGGCCAAACTGCAACAAAAAAAGTAGCCGAGCATTGTAGCAGGTGCCTGTAGTCCCAGCTACTGGAGAGGCTGAGGACAAGAGAATTGCCTAAGCCCAAGAGCTGGAGGTTGCTGTGAGCTGTGACGTCACAACACTCTACCCAGGGTGACAAAGAGAGAGTCTGTCTCTAAAAAAAATAATAATAATTAAAAAAAAAAAAAGAAACATCTTACTTTGTCGCCCTTGATAGAGTGCTGTGTCATAGCTTATAGCAACCTCCAGCTCTTGGGCTTAGGAGATTCTCTTGCCCCAGCCTCCCAAGTAGCTGGGATTACAGGTGCTCGCCCGGCTATTTTTTTGTTGCAGTTTGGCCGGGGCCAGGTTCAAACCCACCACCCTTGGTATATGGGGCCTGTGCCCTACTCACTGAGCCACAGGCGCCACCCTAAATTTAGGGTTTTTAACTGTTAACTACTCAAACTTCTATTTCTGAAGGTTTGAAATCAATTGACAAAACAGTAGACAGGCATGTAATCGCAGTTTCCACTGTCTGTGCAAATGTCCAATCAAATTTCTTCTTCATTTTTTTTTTCAAGGAAGCTGGTTGACTCAGATTGTGTAACTCCTGCTGCAGTGGCTTTAAACCCACAGGAGCAACCTTCAGGATCACACTTGTACGCCTGAGCGCCTTGTTTTTCATCTATACCAATTAAAATCATACAACAACCAAGAGGCCTCACTTCAGCATTCTGTGTGTAGACCTGAGAAAGGTCACCAATTCTTTTACATGGCATGTCCATGGAAATCTCATAGCCATACTGTATGTCCAATTAGCTGCCTTGTGGTGCACCCTCTGTACCTGGGATCTGCTGTCAGCTGTCATTCCTGTCATCACACAGCCACTGTTTTCGGTTATCTTTTTTTTTTTTTTTTGCAGTTTTTGGCTGGGGCTGGGCCTGAACCCACCACCTCCGGTATATGGGGTCGGCGCCCTGCTCCTTTGAGCCACAGGCACCGCCCTGTTTTCGGTTATCTTGAATATATGAGTCACTGCTAGAATCCAGTAATTTATCAGGTACTTTCTTCTGTGTGACAATTACTCCACAGTCTTTCCCTCTGCCAGCTACTGATGTAAGGCCACCTTGGTTAATAGCTTTAAAAGCCTATTTTATTTGGTAGAGCCGACCTTCGGGTGAAAAAATGGTGATATGGCAGTCAAAACCGGTGCTGGAACCACGGGACATCTTGGTGCACCTACTACTTCAAGCACAATATCTGGGCCCCTGAGCACCCGCACCAGGCATGAAAGCCTCCCCAGAAGTTGCAGCGCCTAAGAGAGGTGTACGAATTTTTTATATTTCCTGAGCTGATACCGAAAATAACTTATAGGAAAGGGCTACTGTTGAGACTCTGGTTTCTTTCATCTCCCTCAGGGATTATGTCAGATGTGGGCCAGACAGACAAAAAGCGGCTCACTCATCTAGGATACCACAAATAATAGGGTTTTTCTCCACTGCTGTTTGTTCCCGCTCCCTGAATAATCCAGTATTACTAACTGATTTTGACATGTGGTGATGTTTCCAAATTGAAAGAGAAGCTATCTGACTTCAATAACAGTCCCCAAGGACTTTTTGGAGAGGCGTGGGTGTCTCTCTGAAGGTCACAGGACACCATCAATGGGCCACTTGACGTTTTCTGTCTGAAATCTGCTTCTCAGCAGACCCGGCTGCTGAGGAAGAACCAGACTGAAAAGAGGAACCCAAAATCTTCCCGGTAATTTGGAAATTCCCACAGGGACCCCGGGCTTCCACGCTCAGGAACTCCACTGCACACGAACAGAAAACAGTCGAAACATCTCTGAAGGGTTTTGTCTGTTTCAGTGATTCCAGAGGGGAGAGTCAGTGTCCAGAAATCAGCATTAACATGTAAACCTTAGTTGAATTTCTGAGCTTGCTTCATCATTTTACAAATGGCCATTATAACACCTACCTAAACACAGTGGGTGTGAGGATTCAAACAAAATATTGCATGTGAAACTTCTCCATAGTACCCAGGCCGACATCCAAGCCAGAGATCCACATGGCCCAGGTTTCAATTCCTCACATCTGTTCCGGTAGCCCCTTGTCAGAGAGGCCTTCTCTGACGCTCCCCAAACACCCCATCCTCCCTGACCACATCCACCCTGCTACTTCTCTTCAAGCTTGTTTCCAGCTGATAGATGTGTATACTTTCACAATGTGACATATATTTACATGAATAGATATGATATATAATTATTTATGGGGCCATGAAAGTAGAGCCTTTATCCATTTTGTTCACTGCCATATCTGCAGTATCTAGAACAGAATCTAGCCCATCGTAGGTGCTCAATAAATACTTGCTGACTGCATGCCTAGGCAATAGGAGACAAGGTTTGATGTATGAGAATCATAACCTTGAATGAGCTGGTTAACCTCTTAGGGCCTCAGGTACCATTTCTACAAAATGGGCATAACACTACTGCTATCGTTTAAATATGTCCCTCACTGTGCACATATTGGAAATTTAATTACCAGTACAACATGGTTGAGAGGTGGGACCTTAAGGGGTGGTCAGGATGTGAAGGCTCTGCCCTCAGGAATGGATTATTTATTTATTTTTTTTTTTTGAGACAGAGCCTCAAGCTGTTGCCCTGGGAAGAGTGCTGTGGCATCACAGCTCACAGCAACCTCCAACTCCTGGGCTCAAGTGAATCTCCTCATCCCAGGTAGCTGGGACTACAGGCGCCTGCCACAAAGCCCAGCTATTTTTTGGTTGCAGCTGCCATTGTTGTTTGGCGGGCCCAGGCTGGATTTGAACCCGCCAGCTCAGGTGTATGTGGCTGGCGCCTTAGTCGCTTGAGCCACAGGCACCGAGCCAGGAATGGATTATTGCTGTTATCTTGGAAGGGGGTTCTTTATGGCAGGAGTAGCTTCCTTATAAAGGGTGAGTCTGACCCCTTGCACTCTTTCTAGTAAATGCTCTCTTGCCCTTCCATCTTCTGCTATGGGAGGATGCAGCAAGAAGGCCCTCCCCAAATGCAAAAACCTTGACCTTGGACTTCCCAGCTTCTAGTACTATAAGAAATAAATTCCTGTTCTTTATAAATTACCAAATCTTTGATAACAGAATTGTTACAGCAGCACAAAACAGACTCAAGCAATTATCTTCCCTCTTACACACGATTATCACAGGGATCATATGAACCCAGATGTAAAGTGCTTGTTAACTGCAGGATGCTATACGGATGTTTAATAGGGCTGTTCTTCTCATGCACAGAAGCCTGTTTTGTTGAACCACTCCCAGGATGGGAACAGCATCACCATGGTAACTGGCTGACTGTTGGACTGAGTTGAATGCCCATCAGTGGCCGGAGTACCCATCCTCCATGTACACCAGAGGCAGTCAGAGAGGGGTGGAGGCTGTGAGAGGAGATGAGGCGACATGAAGGGGAAGGCCGCTCACCTCTCCTGGTGAATACGTGCATACTGTCCACATGTGTGGCACACTGGGGACACTTACAGTGCTTTCCCCAGTCTCTGCCTCTCCTGACCCCTTGTCTACCCTCCTGCCCTGACCATTTCAACTCCCATGTGTTAAATCTTTGAGAGGATTTGCCAACAAGTGTAGAGACCACGAATTTAGACAAATAATGTACTTCTCAAGAACTCAGTCTACAACAGAATATTACTTGGCCATAAAAATGAATGAAGTACTAATACATACTACTAAATAGATGAAAGTTGAGGACATATTAACACAGGAAAAAAGGACAAAATTGGTACATATTATCAGGAATGCTCAGAATAGGTAAATTCCTAGAGACAGAAAGATTAGTGGTTACCGGGAGATGGGGGTAGGTGAAACGGGGAGTGGCTGCCAATAGGCACAGTGTTTCTTTGGGGGGTGATATAAATGTTCTGGAATTAAATAGTGCTGGTGGTTTCACAACATTGTGAATACACTAAAAAACATTGAACTATACACTTCACTGTTAGTTTAGACCAGACATGGTGGCTTATGCCTGTAATCCTAATACTCTGAGAGGCCAAGGCTGGTGGATTGTTTGAATTCAAGCGTGTGAGACCAGCCTGAGCAAGAATGAGACACTGTCTCTACTAAAAATAGAAAAATTAGCTGGGTGTTGTGGCAGGTGCCTGCAGTCCCAGCTACTTGGGAGGCTGAAGCAGGAGGATCTCTTGAACCCAGGAGTCTGAGGTTGCTGTGAGCTATACTAACGCCATAGCACTCTAGCCTGGGCAACAAAGTGAGACTCTGTCTCAACAAAGCAAAACAGTGTGCAACAGCAACTTTTTTTTTTTTTTTGAGACAGAGTCTCACTATGTCACCCTTGGTAAAGTGCCATGTATCACAGCTCACAGCAACTGCAAACTCTTGGGCTTGGGTGGCTTCTGTGGCACAGTGGGTAGGATGCCCACCCCATATACTGAGGGTGGTAGGTTTGAACCCAGTCCTGGCCAAACTGCAACAACAAAAAAATAGCCGGGCGTTCTGGTGGATGCCTGTTCTGGTGGATGTCCCAGCTACATGGCAGGTTGAGGCAAGAGAATCGTCTAAGGTAACCTCATATTAATCTCAAATTAAAAAAAAAAAGAAAGAAAGAAAGAAAAGAAACACAACCCTCAAAAAAAGAGAATCGTCTAAGCCCAGGAGTTGGAGGTTGCTGTGAGCTGTGATGCCACAGCACTCTACCAAGGGCGATAAAGTGAGACTCTGTCTCTAACAACAACAACAACAAAAGCCAGAACCATCCTGCCAGCAGGATGAGCCCCATCCATGGCAGTCCTACAAGTTTAGCACCTTTTGGATCATTAGAGCTGGAACAAAAGCCTCTAGGGGTGAAAATATTATGTGCAGGACACATACGAAATCCTATGACCAAATTAGAAATAACTAAAAATTAGTAAAGACTCACAAGAATGAAAAAATAAGTATCCAATGTGTTCAATACTAATATGAAACCAGCAGACAAACTAATATACACTCACATAAGAGAAAAACTCAATTCAATTTAAGTTGGGGGGAGGGGGAGAAAGCAGGGAGAAAGAGGAGGAGGGAGGGGGTTCAGTGTGCGTCCTAATGGGCACAATGTAGGGGTATATGGCACGCCTGAGTGTGGGACCCAATTACAACAGGGACTCTACCTAATAAATGCAAACATTGTAATCTAATTGTTTGTGTCCTCGTATTAATCTGAAATTTTTTTTAAAAATCTAAAAACATAATTTTGTATTAAATCTGACACCATTTTTTTATTTTTTGAGGATTAACTGGCTCTTTATTGAAAAAAACTAGTTTCTACCTCACACAATACACAAAAGGAATGATACATGGTTTGAAAATTTAAACATGAGCAATAAGATTATAAAAATGTTTTTGAAGGACATGAGGAAGATAGTTTATAATAAAAGACATGAAACATGTGCTTGATCAAGAAAATAGCTCTGCAAAGATTACACATTTTTATTTAGAATTCCTATAAAAGACATTAGAAAAACAATAAAAGTAAGGGGCACTCAGAAGATATATTTTCAACATATATCACAGGTAAAAACTGCTGTCAGAGTATATAGAGATGTTCAAACATGAGCAGACAAGCAAAGAAAGGCAACCTAATATAAATGTTTCAAAGATAAAAATGGACATGTCTGAGAAAAACAAATGCCCATAAACATAAGAAATAAACTTAACCTAACTAATTCTGACATAAGCTTTTTTTTTTTTTTTTTAATTTCAGATTAATGTGAAGGTGCAAACAATTAGATTACATCGTTTGCATTTGTTAGGTAGAGTCTCCGCTGTAGTTGTGTCCCACATCCAGGAGGTGTCACATATACCTTTACATTGGGCCCATTAAGTGGAAGCACACTGATCCCCCTCCCTCCTAATCTGACATCACTTAAGGTCAGATGCCAGTGTTGAAAAAGAATACCAACACCCAGAGTGTAAGAATAAACATCAAAAGAAAAATTTGACTTCATGGAGATTATATTCCTAACCCCACCCTCTTCCCTCCCTCTCCAATTGGAAAGGTCATTATTGTTCAATTTTGGAGGGAGAGTTCTTCGACTGAGGCATCACGGAAATGTACAACTCGGGAACTAGACCCCAGAGGCCAACACTTTTCACACATCACAGAATGCATATGAGCATCCAGGGTTCAAGGAAGAGGCAGCAGCTCTTACTTTTTTGTTCCACCCTCCCTTGAAGGTCTGGGTTCTTCAGCTAACGTGGCTGCTAACTTGCATAAGTAAGTCCTTTAACCTCTTTGGAGCACAACTTTCTCATGCTTGCGATGTACTGGAAACACCCTGAAGGCGCCTGCCAGCTTACAGGGTGTTGGAAGAAAAGGGCACAAAGAACGAAGACTATTTCTTTTCCCTTAACCCTGCAACAGCGGACTTGGTTAAGTTCCTGGAAGTTGCTTACCTGAGCACCAGTGGGAAAGAACAGCCAAGAGCAGAAAGATCTTGAGTAGCATTTCCCACTTTAGTGTGTGATCCTTTGGCTTAGGATAGAAGATGGAAGCCAACAATTTAGAGTTAAGAAGATCCAGGTGCGTCCCAGGTATGACGCAGTCAGGGCAGAAGTCAATTCAATTGCTCCACATAGAGGATTGTCCCTTGATGTTCACAAAATTCACTGATAAGAGATTGGATAGTGTTCTCAGGTCTCCAAAGGTTGTAGATTTTCACAATCTAAAACAGAAAAAAATGCAAGTCATCCGGGAAGGCCTGCCTATCATGGGTTGGAAAACTCTCTAGGTGCCTAAAATAAGCTTGGGTAAGTGACTTCTCGACCAAGAAATGACCCCGAGTAAAAGCCATTGAGAAAATGCTGTAAAAACCAAACACAGTGCTTCCAAGAAATAGCTCTCTTCTTAACAGAAGTAAAAACTACTTTGTTAGAGCATCATTAGCCAACTCATGAAAATTCAGATCCTCTTCTCAACATACCAAGAAACGGAGAGCAACTAGGGCATACTTCACCCAAGACAGTAGGTTACTTACAAAAAACTCTTTTCTTAACTTTTCTTTTTTTTTTTGGAGACAGAGTTTTGCTTTACCGACCTCAGTAGAGGGCCATGGTGTCACATAGTGCACAGCAACTTCCAATTCCCTAGTAGCTGGGACTACATGTAGCCGGCCACAACACCCAGCTATTAATGTATGAACACAGGGAAACCACTATCGCAATTCTTAAATCTCTCTCCTCAAATCATAAAAGTGTAGAAGATCTCAATCAACACACAAATATATTGGTTAGGCTCCGGCACCCCTAGCATAGTGGTTACAGCACCAGCCACATGCACCGAGGCCGGCAGGTTAGAACCTGTCCCGGGCCACCTAACCAACAATGACAACTGCGACAAAATAGCCAGGCATTGTGGCGGGTGCCTATAGTCCCAGCTACTTGGGAGGCTGAGGCCAGAGAATTGCTTAAGCCCAAGAGTCTGAGGTTGCTGTGAGCTATGACGTCACAGCTCTCGACTGAGAGTGACATAGTGAGACTCTGCCTCAAAAAAAAAAAAAATAATATATATATATATGTTTAAAAAGGAAGAAAAGGAAAGCCACATCGCATTTACTATGATATGAGGAGATGGGTTTTTTTTCCTAATAAACAGACAAAAATTGAGAAATGAAAATGAATGCTGTTTCCCCATCACCCTCTCAGCCTGATGCCATAGACAGAATCCAGTGCTGCCCAGAAAACAATTGGGTCTGCTCTTCAGTGACCACCCTGGAGCTAGTGTTCCAGCCACATCAATGTTTTATTAGCCACAGTCTGTTTTTAGCAAGATTAACTTGAAGGGACTCATTCACCAGAATTTTATTGGTTGGAAAAACTCAAATTCGGCCCACAAAAATAAAAACTCACTACTGTCTAGAAATTTTTAAAATAATGGGCCACAATTTTCACAGTGGTTCTCCAAATGTGTTGGAAAGCCACAGCCTCCCTTGGGAATGAAACACCCGGGCCTCTGTAGAGGGCAAGTGCGTGCCCGTAGTGATGATGGTAAGTTTGTTAAAAAAGCAGGCAGGTTGCTGGTAACTAGTTCTACCAAGCTGTCCCATAGTAAAATAATACATAGTCAATGTACTTACCACGCTTTCTTTTATGTTAAAAATCAAAGGATAAAGTCCTGCTTCTGAGATGTTCTCTTCACACTGTCTTCAAAATAATGGCAAGTTACTCAGTTCCTTGTTTTTGTTGTTGTTGTTGTTGTTGTTGCAGTTTGGCAGGGGCCAGGTTCAAACCCACCACCCACGGTATACGATCCGGTGCTCCACTCACTGAGCCACAGGCACCGCCTCAGTTCCTTGTTCTTTGAGTGATCTAATGAGAGATGGTATTTCCAACTTCAGTTACTAAACAGAGGATGTGAGCTCAAGTGAGCACTTAGCTAAGGCAGGAGAGCTATGTTTGAGGAAGCTCCCTTCTCTGGTCTTCTATAGCAGAGGGTGTGGCCAAGGGCAATCACACTGCCTTCTCCCTCCTCACCAAAAATGCCCTAGGAGGAAACCCTGGGGACCCCAAGTAGTCTGTGCAGAAGGAAGACAGGTACCCCGGGAGAGGGTGGGGCAGCCTGCTAGCTTTTCCGGACAGTGGGAGGTGAGCATTAGTGACTGGCTGTTTCCGTGCTGGTCTCAAGTTCTATTTTTGTTTCTTTGTTTGACACAAAGTCTCACTGTGTCACCCTCCATAGAGTGCTCTGGCATCATAGCTCACAGAAACATCAAACTCATGGGCTCAAGCTATCCTCTTGCCTCAGCCTCTGCAGTAGGTGAGACTCCAGGTGCCACCATAACACCCTGCTATCTTTAGAGATGGGGTCTCCCTCTTGCTCAGGCTGGTCTTGATATAGTTCTGTTTTAACACCCAGAGTTACTCCTCCCAGGACTTGGGAGGAGTAGGGGACACTTTTTGAAGAGTACTCAGCTTAACAAGACTGCCCTCAACTGCACTCTAACCCCTCCATTCTACCAGCTTCGCAGAGTGGGCTCCTGGCAACCATGTTGGACAGTAAATTTCTGTTATACTCCTAGGGTTTGAGTGCACTTCAGGAGAGTGCCATGAACATGCCAGGGAATGGGGTGGGGAAGACTTTAGTCTTTCCCAGCTAGCCTCCACCCCCCATGCACCCTATGTAGAATTTTAGAGTGCCCATAAGCGAGCAGTTGATCCATGCTGAGGCAGGTTGCACAGGTAGAAACAGAGAGCCCTGTATAGGCCCACACTGGTCTTAGCCTGCTTCCGGCCCTTCCCAGAGCTTCTCTGTCATCTTGGCGCAGATACTTTGGGAATTCTGCATCCAATCATGTGCAACCTAGGAATGTAGGGAAGTCAGTGCCCATGGGGCTACCTTTGACCACAGGGGGCCCAGAAACTTAGGGATAATTCCTTTTCTCTCCAGTGGAGAGTTCTGTGAGGTTCCACAGAAGGTCCCCATGGGATTGAGCACCAGTGGCCATTAGCAGTGGTCACCCCATAGGGCTTCTCTGTCCTGTACCACTGGACTTGTGTTTCCAAATAAACTACTTTGCTCAAGATTTTGTCTCTAGCTTTGCTTCTGGAGAGCCCAGGCTAATAAGACATCAGGAATATTTGGTACAGTAGAGATACAAGAGTTGTTCTTCTAAAATAATCCTGAAAAAATAAATAAATAAAAATAAAATAAAATAATCCCATAGAAGTAGAAAGGTGAATTAAAGAAAAAAAATGAGACTGTATGCTGGTGAGCTGGTGGAATGGGGGATGAGAAGGAAGACCCAGTCTGAGCCAGAGAGAGACCTTGTCTCTAAAAATAGCCAGGCATTGTGGTGGGGCAACTCCCAGCTACTTGGGAGGCCGAGGCAAGAGAATCACTTAAGCCCGAGAGTTTAAGGTTGCTGTGAGCTATGACAGTACAGCAGCAGAAAGTTTGCAAGGGTTAAAAACTTGTTTACTATGACTGAAGAATTGAAACAGGCTAGAAAAGCATTTGATGAAACCAACTATGGATCTTGACATCTTTGGTAGTTTCTGAAACTCCTTTATGTTCTAGGGAAACCATATGTAATAATAGTTATATTTTCTTCCCTTCCTTTCCTTTCCTTTCCTTTCCTTTCCTTTCCTTTCCTTTCCTTTCCTTTCCTTTCCTTTCCTTTCCTTTCCTTTCCTTTCCTTTCCTTCTTTCTTCCTTTCTGGGAAAATGCAAACGCTGTCCCCCACTGCCACAAATTATGCAGTCGAGTTTCCCACATTTGGGGAAATCACAGGGGTCAGCACATCCAGAGTGCAATGGATAAGCCTCGCCCTGGGAAAACCACCGTCGTGATCATGGTATCTCCCCGCCAGGGAAGTATATAATTGTTATATTTTCTACAGTAAGGTCCTGTAAATGAAAGGTATGTAAATGAAAGGTAGAGAGAGTTTTCTGCCTTTGTTTTCATGCCATTGTTTTTATAGCAATATTGGATTAATTGCCCACCTTTATATGACCATACTGGAATTACTTACTGAGTTTTAATGACCACACGTAAGTTAAAGTACCTTTTAGGCTGGGCGTGGTGGCTCACGCTTGTAATCCCAGCACTCTGGGAGGCTGAAGCTGGTGGATTGCCTGAGCTCACAGGTTTGAGACCAGCCTGAGCCAGATGGAAGACCTCGTCTCTAAAAATATCGGGGGCATTGTGGTAGATACCTGTAGTTCCAGCTACTCAGGAGTCTGAGGCAAGGGATGCCTTGAGCCCAAGAGTTTGGGGTTACTATTAGCTGGCACTGTACCAAGGGCTACAAAGTGAGACTCTATCTCAAAAAAAAAAAAAGTACCTTTCAAACCATGTAGTTCTTCCTGACTATTAACAAAGGATGAAATATTAATAGTGTTTATGTGTTAGATATATTTGTGCCATTGTAAGCTATACTGTAGCTGTTTAACCTGTGAAATCTAAATGGCATCTTTGACTATGATAGGTGAAACATGTGCTTTATATATTCTGAAGTAATTTCTTTCATGTTTCTTTTTTTTTTTTTTTTTTTGAGACAGAGTCTCACTATGTCGTCCTCTCGGTAGTTTTATTTTGTCACCCTCGGTAGAGTGTCGTCATGTCACAGCTTTCAGAAACCTCCAGCTCTTGGACTTAGGTGATTCTCCTGCCTCAGCCTCCTGAGTAACTGGGACTACTTAGTGGTGCCCGCCACAACACCTGGCTACTTTTTGTTGCAGTTTGGCTGGGGCCAGGTTTGAACCCGCCATCCTCGGTATATGGGGCCAGCCTCCTACCCACTGAGCCACAGGCGCCGCCCCGGCGCCTGGCTATTTTTTTTCTTTTTGTTGGAGTTGTCATTGTTGTTTAGCTGGCTGGGGTTGGGTTCGAACCTACCAGCCTCGGTGCATATGGCAGGCGCCATAACCGCTGTGCTATGGATGCTGAGCCTCTTTTATGTTTCTTTTAAAGAGATGATACAGGAAAATGCTGTTTTTTTGGTAAATACTTAGCTTGCAGTTAGAACTTTGATCTTGGTTATATTTAAAAAGAAAGGCACACCTCTCACCCAACCTGAATCTTACTTTGCAGTGTTCTAGAAAGTAAAAATCTCCAGGGTGCCAAAGGAAGAGACAATTTGAAATACTGGTGCTTCAATTAATGTTGCCTCCTCAAATTGGAAGCCCAGGTTAGGGCCTTGTGTCCTTCCTGTCTGGTCCGTGTTAATGCCATACACGTGGCATTATAGACAGATGTACTATAGTGGGGTGGCAGGGCTGATTACAGCTTTAGTTTGGTAAACTTGCCTTTCTACTTCTTATGATTGTTGAAGATACCATCCTTCCCAGCAGCCAGAAAGAGAGCAGAGAGCATAGGTGAGTAACACTGACAGAGGTAACAGCTTGCTTCATCCCAGCAACAAGTTTGCGACAAGGCCTTAGTGGGTGACTGCTAGATTTGCAATATTTGAGCTTTTGAAATCATGAAGGCAAGATTTGTAAGGACAGGACTCCACTGATCATTTCATTTTCTTTATTAAGAGAAAGGACTTCGTGAGCCCCTCCTTCACCTGTGTCAGATTCTGGTTCTCAGATTTGTGTTTTGAATAATTACAGGGAGGATGGAGGTGACTTCCACCTTACCTCTAATAGATCAACATTATGCTTTCAAGTAAAAGGAATATACATCAGAGGCAAGTTTGTGCTTTATATTTTCTTGAACATCTATTCAGATCTTAGAAGAAATGTTTTTGCTGATTTTTGCCAATTTAATTCTACTCAGTACATTTAGAAATGGTGTAATGTTTTCATTTTAATGACCATTTTATAGTATGTTGGAAACTATGTCCTTTGCAGGTATTTAAGTGATATAAAATTATAGATGTCAACTTAAAAATGAGTGAAGAAATACCTAGTTTCTTATGTGGGAATATATGAGTAAAAATTTTAAAGACCACAAGACACCCTCAAATTTTAAGAGTCCCACCTTGCCTCAGAGAAAAAAAAATATTAAATAACATTTGTCCTTAATACCTTGATGTGACTTAATCAGATTGGAAAGAAATGAACCAGACAGGTACTTTTCACTAGTTTTTCTGCTTCCTGACTATAAAATACAGAAGGTTTCTCTTCCAAGGTTATGCACTAGTGGGATATGTTTAATCCCTTTTCTTCCTGAGACCTCATTAAAATAACAGTAGGAAAAAGCAGTTAAGAGTTACCATATGCCCAGGCAAGACTTCATCTCTAAAAATAGCTGAGCATTATGGTGGGCACCTGTAGTCCCAGCTACTGGGAGGCTAAAGCAAGAGATTCACTTGAGCCCAAGGTTTGAGGTTGCTCTGAGCTGTGATGCCACGGCACTCTACCCATGGCAACAAAAGTGAGACTGTCTCAAAAAAAAAAGTTAGAGGAGTTTGTT
Organism: Loris lydekkerianus; assembly: GCA_963574355.1. Taxonomy (NCBI): domain Eukaryota; kingdom Metazoa; phylum Chordata; class Mammalia; order Primates; family Lorisidae; genus Loris; species Loris lydekkerianus. Next base: position 20,117 of record CAUYPK010163984.1, read on the forward strand.
CTGAGAAGCAGGCCCAGCATTAGAGAAGAACAGAGTAAGGACTGTTTCTTTTCTGTGTCAGTTCTTTAATACGACTTGATTTTTAAATCCATCCATAGTATAATAACAGCAAAAAGAATTCTTTTTAAATACACCTATGCAGCATATTGGAAGGGTACAAGTCAAATCTATCAAGTATTGAACACAAAGATCTTAATACTGTGATTAAGTAAATAGGGTGAAAGCTATGTTAATTAGTAGGATGTAAGTACTCTAATTTGTACAAATAACCAACACATTGGATCCCACGAAGGCATAAATGTATTCATAATCTATATATAAATATGACTTAATTAAAATTTTATTTTTTAAATTTTTATGTGAAAAATTAAGGTTATACATTTATGAGAGAATTTTTTTTTTTTTAATGAGAGAATATTTTTATAATCCTAGGTTGAAAGAGCAAGACACAAACCCCGGAAGCCAGAAAAAGAAGATATATAGATTTAACTTTATACTTAATAAAAATTAAAACATATATATACAATAAAAGTCACCCACCGTAAGTGAGATTAAGACAGTCTATGACTGTGTTGAGGACCTTACGGAAAGGTGTGGCTGAGGGTCAAAGGAGAGGCAGCTGTTCTGGAGGCATGCAGGTGAAGAAGTTGGTGCCACCGCTGCAACAAGCTGGGAAATGACGTCTGTGGAAATGATGGCTCAACCTTTTCTCTTTTAATGAAGCTGTTTCATTTCCTTATGCCGGGGTGAGCTCAAACTTTCTACCCTTCCTCTGGTGTATGGGCTGGGCTGGGCTGGATTCTGGCAGTGGGCTTGGAATCCCTGTAGGTTTTGCTATTTGCACAATGATAACTCAGGGTTCAAGTGCCCGAGAGCCTAGATGCTGGGAAACCCCCTTCCCACAGCGGGCTTTGTGTTGCCAAGGAAACAAAACTCACCATTGCATGGACAAAAATTGGGGGGGAAATTTTGTCTTTTTCTTTTCATTCTGTCACCTGGGCTAGAGTGCCATTGCCTCATCATAACTCACTGTAACCTAAAAAATGCCAGAGCTCAGGAAATCCTCCTGCCTCAGCCTCCTGAGTAGCTGGGACTACAGGCTCATTCCACCATGCCCAGCTAATTTTTCTATTTTTTGTGGAGACAGGGTCTTGCTCTTGCTCAGGCTGGCCTTGAACTCCTGGTCTCAAGTGATCCTCCCATCTTGACCTCTCAGAGTGCTCGGACCATAGGCGTGAGCCCCTGAAACAGGCCTGTTCTAATAACATGCCCCTCCCTGGCTGTCTAGAAGTTCATTTCCGGTAATAGTGTGGTTTCAGCAGTGACAAGAAGCTGTTTCAGGACATGCCCCAACATGCCCACCTGCAACTAGCACCCTGGTTTCTGCCATAGAGTGTGGAGAGTTGGGATGGTGCTCTGCCTCCTTTTCCTGCTTTGCCCCACCACATCTATATACCCAGTGTGGGGTGGCCAGACCTGGGCCTGAAGGCCACAGTGCTCCCTAGTAGTGCCACAATCTGCTAAAGGGGGCGGGAAACATTAGAATAAGAGCAGTCACCTCTTCCTCTAACAATGCCCACTGCCACACTCTAGTTCTTTGAGATGGAAATCGCTGAAATGCTTAACAGTGAAAAGAGAAGTGGCCATTGAACACTAAACCTTGTTCAGCCCTGGGAAGGGTTGAACTTCACACTGCCCACTGTCTGCTCTCCCTCCCATGCTCAGCACTGTACCCTGACACACTGACCCTCAACTTCCTGCACTGCTTTTCCCTATTCTTGCTGCCCATCCAAGCATCTTTCCTCCTTAAAGGAGCATACCTAATGCCACTTCCTCAAAAAGTTCCCCTGACTCTTCTAACTACATCTACTTTTTCCCTTCTCTTAGCTCCTAACATCTGTGCCACTCATCTGGCATATCTATACAAGTCCCTCCCAAAGTTACCCAGTGCCTAATATGGGCCTCTAGGGAGGCAAAGGTGACTTGAGCAGGAGAGAGCCGGTCTCACTCTTGCTTAAGCTGATCTCAAACTCCTGGCCTCAAGTGATCCCCCAGCCTTGGCCTCTCAAAATGTTAGGATTACAGGTGTGAGCCCTGCACCAGGCCTGTTTTTTCCTTTTCAAATAACATGCCCCTCCCAGGGGTCTGGATGTTCATTTTCAGACACGGATGCAGTCTCAGCGGGGAAGAGTCTTAAGAAGTTCTCTGATTGCTGTTTCAAGATAATTTCCTATTATGCCCACCGGGCAACCAGCACCCCGGAAAAAAGTAGTCAGATCCTAAGAAAAAGAAACAAACAATAGCAGAAAAAGACCAGGGACATATGCTGAACATAAGCCAGTAGCATGGCAAAAATGCCAACAAAATACTGTGAGGTATAAGTGGAAATGTATGATGCCCAGGAATTATTAATATCTTCATGGATTCTCTCTACATGAGCCCAGATTGCTACTGAAATATTATATCCAGTTTCAAACTAAATGTAAGAAATGGAGAGGATCTTTTTTTTTTCTTTTCTTTGAGACAGAGTTTTACTTTGTCGCCCTGGGTAGGGTGCTGTGACGTCACAGCTCACAGCAACCTCCAGCTCTTGGGCTTAGGCGATTCTCTTGCCTCAGCCCCCTGAGTAGCTGGGACCACAGGCACCTGCCACAATGCCTGGCTATATTTTTTGTTGCAGTTTGGCAGGGGCTGGGTTGAAACCCTCAGTTTGAACTGACACCCTCAGTATATGGGGCCAGCGCTCTAGTCACTGAGCCACAGGCGCCACCCGAAATAGAGAGTGTCTTGAAAAAAGCAACAAGCAGCAATAAGAAAGATGCGAAACCCAGCAACTCAGAGAATAGAGAAATGGAGAGTCGAGTTTGAAATGGAGTTTAGACTGGCCGAATGCTTTTTAAAGTGATCTTTCACTGTGTTTCTAAATGAAACAAGAGAAATTTTTGTTGTGTTTCAGAAAGAATTTGTGATGAAATTGAAAAGGGCAACTTTCAAAGAAGGTTGCAGAGTTTCACTGACCGATACTTTAAGAGACTAACACCTGTCTCCAAGAGAGCTGACACTTCTCCACCTGAGAGTGAGGGACCGCTGGCCGAGTCCTGGTCCTGTCTGGGATTTCCTGGGATTTCCGGGATTCAGTGTTGAGTCACTGTCATTTGCAGCCGCCCCCTACCCTGCCCTATTGTGCACCAGAACTGCTCACAAAGTTGTAAGAGTCACTCTTTTCAGTTTTGTTTGTTTTTTTATTTTTTTATTTTTTTGAGACAGAGGCTCACTTTGTCACCTTTAGTAGAGTGCTATAGCGTCACAGCTCACAGCAACCTCAAACTCTTGGGCTCAAGCGATCCTCTTGCCTTAACCTCCCGAGCAGCTGGGACTACCGCCGCCAGCCACAACGCCGGGCTATTTTTGTTTTTGTTATTTCATCCTGGTTGTCCCCAGGGCTGGGAATAGTGTGTCAACTGACAGGGGCTGGCCAGGGCATTTCCTGGTGTGGCTTGAAGAGCCTCCCTGGAAGGAATGTGTAAGGATTTGCTCGTGAGAGTGGCAAGCAGGCTTTTCTGGGGCTCTCTTTTCACAAAGGACGGGCCCGTCCTAGTCTGTTCTGTGGCTGTGTTTGTTAGTGGTTCCCCTTTCGATTCTTTCACCTGTTGTAAGCTCCAGCAGCTTCCACCGGAAGCCCCGAGACGCGCGCAAACTTAGCTTGGCAGAGCCAAAGGCGGCGACAGCGCGCCCCGCTCACCCTCGCGTGCTCGGCTTCCACGGCGACCCGGTAGGCCACCGCTCCCTCCCCGCCGCCAACGAGTCCCCCACCCCCGCGCCGCTCCCTCCCCGCGGCGACCAAGTCCCGGCTTCCCCGGGGCGACTCCCTGTCCCCGCCCAGTCCTCCCCCCACCCCGCCGGGCTCGCTTCTCCTGGGGGTGATGGGCTTCCCCCTTTCCCAGGGGAGAATGTGCTGGGCAGTCGGAGTTGCCTTTTCTGAACTTAGATTTCTGAAGTTAGATTTACCCCAGCTCCGGGGCCTCTATGCAAATTGTGTGAACAGAGTAAGAGTCATCCCTGCCCCCACCTCGCCACACCCCCAAAGCAGACGACTGTCTGTCTTGAAGCTTAGTTTCCGGTGAGCCATGCTAGTGCAGAGGAGTTTAAGGAATTACAGTATCTTGAGGCTTTGAGTGTGGGAAAGCTAAAAGGAATTTGCACCAAGGCCACCATCATGGTGGCTCGCACCTGTAATCCTAGCACTCTGGGAGGACAAGACAGGTGTGAAAGGATCATGGCGAAACTTGCCCTTTTTCTCTAGGTTGGTTTGCTGAAAAGATCTCCTCACAGTTATGGTAGATTAATAAGAGAAAGGTTAATTTCCAAATACCATGCGCATAGAGGGAATTATAAGAATGATTTCCCAAAGTCTCAGTGATAGTGGCTTTTAAAGATGTCTTTTAGAAGGGAGGGGGGAGAGAAACCGGAAAGTATAAGTGTAGCAAGTGGGGGGGGGGGGGGGGATGAGTAGATGGAAGGAAACATTCATTTGTAAGTTAACCTGGGAGACAAGTATTGTGCTTCAAATATTAATGCCTTGTTGCTAGGTCTATTAGCATGTGATGAGGAGGTCTGCAGCCTTTTCTGTTTCTAAATCAGGTTACTCAGGTTTTATAGAGAGGACAGTGCTTTCTGATCAAAATGGCCTTTAATTTAAAATATTCTTTATACCAAGGAATCATATTTTGGGATGAAATTTCCTTAGCTCCTTCATTCCCCTGGTCTGGAACTTCACTAGAAGTTTCACACAGTAAGAGTTGAGTTGGTAAGTGTGGAGAGAGCAGGTTAGTAATTTAGTAATAGGCTGATTGAAAAGAGATCAAGGAAGGGGGAGGGAGGGGGGAGGTTTGGGTGGAGGGAGGATGATGGGTTGGGCCACATCTATGGTGCATATTTTTATCTATAATAAAAAAAAAAAAGAAAAAAAATGATAAAGATGAAAAAAAAAAAAAAAGAAAAGAGATATAAGAACATAAATTACACCGAGGGTGGTAAAGGGAGACTCTGTCTCTACAAAAAACAAAACAAAACCATAGAATGAGAATGAGTAAGTAGAAAAGAACTGATGTAAGTACATTTCCTTACACTCCATTAAATCAGTCTCCCATTTCTGGGAATAGGTTACTAAGAGTCCTATTTTAGTGGTGTGGGTGCACAGATTACTTTTTTTTTTTTTCATTTTTCAAAGTCCAAAGTTTGATTAAGACAAGTCCCACGAGGAATTTTCTTAGGTTTCAGCCATGGGCTGATCAACCAGTTTCCAGTATATGACTAAACCAGGGCATGTTGACCACCTCAAAAGTTACCTTGCAGGGGTTGGCTGAACCTATTTTTGCTTTTCACAGTTCTCTTTAGCCTGTTGTAATGGATCTAGGCCAGGGGTCCTCAAACTTTTTAAACAGTGGGCCAGTTCACTGTCCCTCAGACCGTTGGAGGGCTGGACTGTAGTTAAAAAAAGACCAACAAAACTATGAACAAATTCCTATGCACACTGCACATATCTTATTTTGAAGTAAAAAAACAAAACAGGAACAAATACAATTTTTTTTTTTTTTGCCATAGCATGTATTCAGGGTTTTATTAGAACAATCTAGATTTACATATCTGAATATTTATAGCATTTACATATCACATAACCCAAACCACAGTTTGTAAGCTAAGCAAGGAACAATTACACTAAAGGTTTAATAATAGCTTTCATATCTTTATAGAAATATCAGGAAACGTGAACTTTAAAGCTCATTTATGTCTTGGTGTTTCTACCTCTGTGAATGAATCCTCAAATACCAAATTAATATTTCAAATGCATCCTGCTGCTCTGCTCCCCGTGGGATCACATTTATTTATTTATTTATTTATTATTATTATTATTTATTTGTTTATTTTTTTATTGTGGAGAAGGGGCAGGGAAAGAAGGCGGGGGAAGAAGTGCGTGACAGGGTCGGGCCAGTGGCATGGTACCACATTGGCTGTATCTAGGTAGAGGCAGTTTCAGGCCGGGCCTTGCTGAGTCGTTGCTACGCAGAAGTAGCTCGATGGATCTACTTCTAGTCAGGCTTGGGATGTTGCACTAGGCCTCAGGCACATGGCAGGGCCCAAATACAATATTTAAAATGAAGAAC
>CAUYPK010163987.1:0-42551 GCA_963574355.1 Loris lydekkerianus
AGAGGAATTATAGGATTGAATGGCCCATCGATCCACAAATGGATTAATAAATTGTGGTATATGTACACCATGGAATATTATACAGCCTTAAAGAAAGATGGAGACTTTACCTCTTTCATGTTTACATGGATGGAGCTGGAATATATTCTTCTTAGTAAAGTATCTCAAGAATGGAAGAAAAAATACCCGATATACTCAGCCCTACTATGAAACTAATTTAGGGCTTTCACATGAAAACTATAACCCAGTTACGACCTAAGAATAGGGGGAAAGGGGAGAGGGAGGGGAGGGAGGGGGGAGGTAGGTAGAGGGAGGAGGATTGGTGGGATTACACCTGCGGTGCATCTTACAAAGGTACAGGCGAAACTTAGTAAATGTGGAATGTAAATGTCTTAGCAAAATAACTAAGAAAATGCCAGGAAGGCTATGTTAACCAGTGTGATAAAAATGTGTCAAACGATCTATGAACCAAGTGTATGATGCCCCACAGTCATATTAATGTACATAACTATGATTTAATAAAAAAAAAAATAAAGAAATAAAAATAAAGAAGCAGAAAGGGGAGTGTGCAAAGGAGCCAGAGATAATATTACCATCTGCATTATAAACAAGGCAGATTAAAATGCAGGTGGAAACTCTCTGGCCGCTGCTGAGAATGGATACAGAGATAGAGACATAGGCAAACCAAACGCTGTCATTGATGAACATGTGAGGGAACGAGACTTGGCTTTCTGGTCATCAGCCAAGCTGTCCATGGAACTAGAGACGGACACAAAACATGCAGTTGTGCTTTTGGCTCCAAATATTGCCCCACGTTTTGAGTGGTCCTCACCTTGAAGATAAATTAATTCTCATTTGGACAAGGCCACCTGTTGTACCCACTTAATTTTTCTCAATGCAAGCCAAAATTACATAACAAAAAAGCGTGCAGGTGGGTAAACGTTCTTGGTCTCAAAGGTGAAAGTTCAAGCACTCGCCCTCCATCCCTCTGCCACACACATTCCACCTCTGTCACCCTGTCCTGCAGTCTCCTTCCCTCCTGATAAAAACGTCATTTTAAACATGGTGACAGCCCAAACTTCATAACCAACTAAACATTCATTGGATATTTTCTGACAAGCCTAAAAAAGCCAAGGGGGTTTTGTCATTTTTATTTATTTTTTGAAATCAGGATGCCATACTCAAGCAATATTTGTCCTTTTATTAAATTATGTGTTTATCTTTCTTGAAATTCTAACTCTAACAAAAGTAGTCTTATGGGGCGGCATCTGTGGCTCAAGGAGTAGGGCCCTGGCCCCACATACCAGAGGTGGCGGGTTCAAACCCGGTCCCAGCCAAAAACTGCAAAAAAAAAAAAAAAAAAATGAAGTAGTCTTATAATAGGGCATATTTATTAAATGTCACCTATATATAACATATAGCCAGGACATTTGCAAATTCAAATGATGTCTGACTCATATTAAATATTACTTTAAAATCACACTGTATAATAATTTGTGATCTCCCTCCTTTTTCTCTTTCTTTTTCTTTCTTTCTTTTCTTTTCTTTTTCTTTTTTTTTTTTTTTTTGAGACAGACTCTTACTCTGTCACCCTGGCCAGAGTGCTGTGGAGTCATAGCTCACAGCAACCTCAAACTCTTGGGTTTAAGTATCTTCTTTCCCCAGCCTCTGGAGTAGCTAGGACCACAGGCACCTGCCACAACACCTGGCTAATTTTTCTATTTTTAGTGGAGACCAGGGTCTCACTCTAGTTCAGGTTGGCCTAGAACTCCTGAATTAAAGCAATCTGCCCCCATCTGCCTCCCAGACTGCTGGGATTACATGGTGAGCAGCTGCACCGGTTCTTGTGATTATATCTTTATGACTCCCAGCAAAGATGATCACTACCATTGTTTGCCAGATGCCATGTTAAACCATCCCAAAAGCAGTATGCAATTTGTCACAATTATTCTGACTTCATTTCTCAGAAACTGAGACTCTTGAGCTCTAAATTCCTCAATTACCTACACTTGAACTTAGAACTCTCTGGTTCTGAAATCTGGACTCATCATGGTAATGCCACACTCCCAGGGAACTAGTGATGCCTGACCAGGTATGACCCAGCAGTCCCAAACACTTGGCCACACTGACTTATGTAACTCACGCAACAACCCCATGTAACAAAGATAAGATCTCTTGTGATTAGCCTCATTTTACAGATGTACAAACTAAGGCACAGAGAGGTTAAATGACTCGTCCAACTTCGGAAAGCTAAAAAATGGTAGAATTGGGTTGTAACCTGGGGCAGTATGAGTGTAGACCTGCGGACTTAAGCTCTCTGCTACAATATCAGCAAGTGACACGTGTCACCTGTCATTAGGATCTAGGTTTCATTTATGTGCACACATTTTATTTACGTAATGGGTCACTGCTCCTTCGATGAAAATCATATCTAATTCCTGGACAAGAATTTGCAAACCATTTTCATTGGATAGGCCTGGTTGTATAACTTACTTAAATTTAGTGGAAAGTCTTTTTTTCTCCCTATTACTGAATATATTTAAGATTACATTTTCAGTCTTTCTTTTCAAATAAGCAAGCAGCTATTATGTACTAGGTAGAGAAAATGGTGATATAATATCTTAAAAAGATTTTGGTAAACCAAAGTATTACATTTTATATTAATTAGTAATATCTGATCAAATTCTGATATTGCTTCTTTAACTATTCTGACATTAAGTATATGTAAAAAAATTTAACGTATCCTTCCCCTCCAAGTATAAATATCTAAGCAACAAAATGTAATAAAAGAGAAGATATGGGCGGTGCCTGTGGCTCAGTGAGTAGGGCGCTGGCCCCATATACCGCGGGTGGCGAGTTCAAACCCAGCCCCGGCCAAACTGCAATAAAAAAATAGCCAGGTGTTGTGGCAGGTGCCCGTGGTCCCAGGTACGCAGGAGGCTGAGGCAAGAGAATCGCCTAAGCCCAAAAGCTGGAGGTTGCTGTGAGCTGGGATGTTACAGCACTCTACAGAGGGTAACGAAAAAAAACCTAAATAAATAAATAAATAAATGAGAAGATATTCTGTGGGGCAGAAGCAGAAATCCCTATGGTTAGTGGAGACCAGTATGTGCATGTTTATGTGAGAAACATGTGTTTTCTCATATTTTCTTTATACATAATTTTCTCAAATTAAAAAAATTACTCTGGGTCAGAGCTTAAAATTAATGATTATTTTACCATGTATAGCTGAAGTAAATAACGCAAAATATTAGGATGCATTAATGAATTTGAAAAGAAAATTCTAGTCACACCTTTTTCCCACTCCCTATTTTTAACATTAGCCAATCACAGATAATGCCATTTATTAATATGGAATTTTATACTCAGTTAATCATTTTACCGTCATTACTTCATTGGCCGTTAAAGTAGTCTTACTATTAATTAGGTAAAGGAGAAATTATTTCTCAACTTTTTCAGACGAGGAGACTGATGCCTCGATGATAAATGTTGAAGCTGAAATAAAAAATCTTCTGAGTGAGTATAATTCTCTTTCCGTGACACCATATCATAGAAGGGCTAGTTACGTTACACATCTAGAAGTGGAAGCTCATTGAAAATAATGATAAAATTAAACTGTTTTCAAAGAGAAATGAGGTAACATTTTTAGACCTACATTACTCCTAGACGCATACGATATTAAAGGACTAGAAGACATCTAGACTTGACAGTGAATTTTTTTATTCCCTTAAAGGAGAGGTAAAATCCTTCTAAATTCTGCCTATATAGAAAACACATATAAACTTCCATACTAATATATTTAATAGATACATTTTTAGCACGTTCCTTTATTTAACAGTTGGTTGATATAAAGACTGATGAAATCTACCCGTATCGCATACCAGCAACATGAATACGTGTCTTTTGAAGATTTTTCATTATAAAAATATATTCCCTGTTGAAAATCTCATACCTAACCATGAAAATGATATTGAATAAGAAATACCTACTAGTGAAGAGCCTTGGTTCTGTTCATCATGATGGGGACGGACAGAGTCTATTCAATCCACGGTCCGCTGAGCAGCTCATCACCAGAATATGTGCAAGTACTACTGATCTCTAAACAGAAACACAGAAAAGATGACAAAATCAGCTAATAAATATTTAATATAATTTACAGAAGAGTTTCTTTCTGATGTGTAGCATCACCACCACCACCACCATCATCATCATCATCATCATCATAAACGGTGTTTGACAAGCAACTCAATGGCAAGACTTTATATACCTCTGTTGCCTATAGCCATGGGAACATGCTGTACTAAAAGCCCATAGTAAGCAATAAAGGCTAGGTCTGAAGAACTAAGTTTAGGGTAGGCGCAGTGGATGATGCCTATAATCCTAGCACTCTGGGAGGACCACATGGAGCTCATGAGTTTGAGACCAGCCTGAGCAAGAGCAAGACCCCATCTCTACTGAAAAACAAAAGAAAAACTAGCTGGGTGTTGTGGCACATGCCTGTGATCCCAGCTACTTGGGAGGCTGAGGCAAGAGGATTGCTCAAACCCAAGAGTTTGAGCCCAAGAATATGAGCTAAGACACCATAGCACTCTACCCAGGGTGACAGAGTGAGATTGTCTCAAAAATAAAAAAAGAAGAAAAAGTAAATTTAGCAGTATATAATTATAATGTTTCTGGCAAGCCATAAGTTTATTAATATGAAACGAATCAAGCCAAAAACCAAACTTATTCTTTGGTAAGTTTTTTCTAAGACCTACGTGCTGTGGAGTACTTTATGTGTACATATGACAACTAGTTTAGTCTTTAGAACAAGGCAGTGATGACGTGGTCATCTCACTTCTCAAACCCTACGGTTCAGGGAAGAAAAGCAACTGGTCCAGGACCTTGCACATGCAGACCAGGCTGCTTCATCCACCACGCAGCCAGCACAGAGCACAGGCTTCTTCCCAGGTCCTGGAAGTTCCTATGCCCTACACCATGAGCAACAACTCACAAAAGCATGATGTAAAAATACACCTTCCTGGCTCTCTGTCCCCCCTGAAGTTCTCTAGAAGACAAACATTGCATTCTACTCATCTTTGTGAGTCAAGACAGATGTGAAGTGAGATCTCACTTTGGGAGATAGTGCTTGGCACCTTTAAATATTTGCGGAGTAAATGAATGAATGAACAGCAACCACAAGAGTAGGCCCCGGCTTCTATTTTTTGTCTCATTCATACTTCTGTTTTGTCAATTCCTGAATTGACTTGCCAAAGCTATCTTTCCATTTGCAACATGATCTCACGAAGAAAAATTAGAAAGAATAATCTGAAAAAGCATCTGACGTTCAAACGTGCTCATTCCAAAAATTACGTTCTAGTTAGTAGTCAGCTTAATTTAGTTCAATTAGAGCATTTCCTCTAAAAGGGAAAGTGATAAAGAAATTTTCCAGAGAGAAAATAAATCCATCTTTTGCTTTTAAATTAAATATGGGCTTGCTAACAAGATCTACACGTCTCCCCTATTCACATCACATAGGAGAAGGGTTGCACCAATACAGAAGAAAATGGAAGCTATCAATCTGCAGGTAGAAATGACATAAGCACAATAACTAGCAAAAGCTGCTCTGGATTGGAAATTCTGGAGAGAAATAACCAGCTTGAAGGTCCTAGTGGTCAGATCTCAAGTTACCTCGCAGAAGGAGTCCAGAGCAAGTTGCCCAGAGCCGGGTCAGCACGCTTTTGCCCTGCTGCTGGTTTTTGTTTAGCCTGTGAGCTAAAAATGGCTTTTACATTTTTAAATGTTTGAAACAAATTAAAATAATTGTGTGAATTATTTGAAATTCAAATATCGAAGTCTATAAATAAAGTTTTATTGGAACACAGCCACGACCATTCATCTACAGACTATTTCTGGCTGCTTTCATGTTACCATGGCAGAGCTGAGTGGTTGTAGCAGAGACAGGATGACCCACTAAAACATACTATCTATCTGACCCTTATAGAAACAGCTTGCTGATTCTAATCTAGAGAATTGTCCTTTCTTAAATTAAAGGAGATTGTATTAGAGGAAGGGGGTGTTTGAGGGAAGATTGGAAGCAGAGATTGGAAATTCCCTTCCTTATGGCCCTGAGTTTCAGAGCAATGCCATAGCAGCATTGGGTACAGCAGGGATTTCTCTGGGGACAAAGACTCAGCCATACTTTGTGTCTAGCACACAGACTGACCCAGGGAGGACGAGAAGAGACAGCTGGCTGCCAGGATAGCATCATTCTCCGTCTTGCTGGGCAGCAGAGCTCCTGAGAGAAATCTCCAGGTCATGACAGCCTCCCTACAGTGGCCACCCTTCAGAATTGTAGATAACGTTAGATAACCAGCCCTCTTGCTGCAGATCTGAGAAAAATGGTAAGAGCAAACAAAAAGACTCTAAGTGGGTTAAAATTCACCCCCGCTTAAGGGCACAGTGTAAGCAACAGCCAGGATGCATACATGAGGAAAGATGCAAATGGTAGAAAGTGTGAAGGCTGGAAAAAATAATCTCCTGCAGAATACGATTGGCATGGACAGCAACCACTCACTCTCGAGAAACCCCAAAGCACGTTAGAGCAAGTGTTGTAGGACATCTGTTTTCCATTCTCAATAAAATTTGAGACACAAAAACAATATCCCAAAGATTTATCTTCAAGCAGAGAAGTTAATTAAGCCCAAATAAATGAAAAGACACCTAAGTGGTTTTCTTTTTAATCGCATCTTAGAGGCAAAGCGAAGATGGGTTTTTGGCTGGAAGACTTGGTTCTGAACATCAGTTCCAATATATTCTTTCAGCATGACCTGGGACAGCTGGGGACCTCACATGCAAAGCCTCACTTCCATCATGTCTAAAGTAGGATTATTTTGAGAGTTTAGAGACAAAATCTGCCTGAAACGTCCGGCATACTCCCTGCCATATGGGAGGTGCACAGTATTCACCAGCTTCATATATTCTTTCAGATCTGGCCCCAGCTTACTTTCCTCCCCCCCCTCCTTTCTAACACTTCTTCACCTCCCCTTATTAAAGCCTCAGGAAAAAGGTTTCCAAACATGTAGGTCTCTCATATTTCACTTGGTTACCCCCCTTTTTGCTCTGGGTAGACTGTACCTTTTAACTGTTAAACTAGTATTCATTTGAAAAGAAATGAATTCAGAAGCCAATTCTGAGCTCTCCTTGTCCCTTAGGCATAAGTATACTGCATAACATTTTGTGCATCAACTGATTAATATCATCCATATACTATCTGATTGCATTCTGTCTTCCCCAGGAGGCTACACCTCGGCCACGCTGACACGATTTACTATCAGGATGGAGAATTATGGTCTCCAAAGGAAGACAGACACACGTAAAAACACGCACACACACACACGTATTTCTGCTCATCTGCCTGGCTCACCACGGGGATTGCACAGACGTCTTCTGACTCTTCTTGAATAGACAGCCCATCCCACATGGCAGTTACAAGCTGGGGTATAAGACTGACTTCAGAACTTCCGGGTGAACAATCGGCTCAAACATTTGTCAAGAGAAAGAAATGAAGAACAAAAACCCAACGAAATAGTGAGGGGAAGGTAACCTTGGTAAGAATGTGGCATGTAAATTAAGAACACTTAGTTGATTGCTGGTGGCACTGACCATTTGATTATCTCAGAGAACCATCTGGAAAAATGCAGAGTTACAATTATATAAATCTATGTAATCTACATAAATTATATTTATATAATCTATATAAATCTATATAAAATGCTAAATTACAATTATATAAATCTCTCCATTTTATAGATATGGATAAAAACAGCTTTAGTTTGTTCCCAGTAACAGCTGTCCCTCATTTCTTGAGCATCTACTAAGTGCCAGACTCAGTGGCAGGTACAACCTCTAAATCAGCTATTATTATTTCTAGTAGTTCAGAGAAGGATATCAAAGAGGAAGGAACAAAAGGAAGGATTTTTTTTTCTTGACTAAAGTTACACAGATACAGCCCAAGAACAGCAAGTCTCCACTTAATATCAATAGGTTCTTAGAAGCTGCATCTTTAACAGAACAACATATAATGAAACCAAGAAAACCAAGGCCAAGGCTAATTGATATAAACAAGAGATAAGTGGCTAAGGAAACTTTGTGGTCCATACACATCACCAAACTTCTAAATAAAGATGCAAAACTCTTCCAATAGTAAACACTGAAATAAATGTGAGCTGTACATATATATTTAAGAAAGATTAATAAAAACAAGTAAGATAATTATTTACCCAATATTTGGTGAACCAGTGAGAGCCAGTGGTCACAGGGCAGAATATATAATGGTATCTAGGGTCTGGTTAAATTAAGGGCAATACGTGTATGCTAGACGAATAAAATTTAGAACACAGTGTATGAAAATAATGTGTGTGATTGTACATAATTTTTTTGAAGTTCCTCAGTGTCTTTGAGACAGTGCAAATTTTCCTGAATTCAAATTTATGATAAAAATACACAATGTGTATAAATTTCTAAAAGTCGTCATAACATCCCAGATGTTCTCCAGTTGGAAATGTCTCTCTGAGCAAGGTATAAATCACTGTTCTTTTCGAAAAAGCTATTTGATTGTCTATTTATTTCACTATTAAGAATGGGAACATTTGGAGGAAGATTTTTTTTTTTTTCAAACAGAATTTTAGAAGTGGAGTTTTCTTTAAAATGCAGTCACTGAAACCATCTACTTCAATTAAAATAGACCTAATTTACCTCAATGCATCCGGATTAGCATAAGCAATTTTGATGCTGACTCTGTAGCAAAGGCAAAATTTTGTTAAAATTTTGTTTAGATAAAATAGTCAATGTGTGCTAAAAATGAATTTATTTCTTATTGTTTTATTATTATTTTTTATTTTTTATTTTTTGCCAGGGCTAGGCTTGAACCCACCACCTCTGCTCCTTTGAGCCACAGGCACTGCCCTGGAATTTATTTCTCAGATAGTAACGCCTCTCTTAACAATAGGGACCCATTCTGAAAAGTGAGTCCATAGGTGATTTCTTCTTGTATGAACATCAGAGCGCACTCACACACAACTAGATGGTCTAGCCTACTACACACCTGGGCTGTATGGTATACCCTATTGCTCCCAAGCTACAAAACTATGCAGCCTGTGACTGTGCTGTATACTGTAGGCAACAGCAACATAATGGTAAATGCTCATGCATCTGAACGTAGCTAGACATAGAAAAGTTACAGTTAAAATACAGCATTAAAATCTGCTACATGTTACATTCCAATATTGGTATTTAGTATTCCAAGGTGCTTGTTTCCCTCTGTGGGGGGGGCATACTGCAAAACTCCAGTTTATCTCACTAAGTTAAGGATGGAATTCTTTACTTTGAACTCTATACTTCCTTAACAGTTCAAGGTATTCCTTCCCTGAGACAGATGGATTTATATTTACAACTCTTAGGACATGGTAATGAAATATTATGTCTGATTTTCTTGATCATGAAGAATCATCTTTTACTCTGTGTTGAGCATTTGAGTCCTAATTTTCACCTTAGCATGGTATAAATAACATGGGAAAAAACACGTTACAAATGCATTTTCCCTCTGTATTACTGCCATCCTTTTTATTTGTCAGATAAAACATGATGAATATGCTAATAGGGTCATTAAACTTTCAGGAAATTGAAAAATATGTAAATCTTGCCACATTTGATATTTCTAAATATTCAAGACTGCATCTGATCTGAAAGGGAACAGTGTTATGATTTTTAACTTCTTCCTGGTCTCCCTTACTTTAACAACCCGGGATAGTGACCTTCACTCCCTTTGAGGTCCAAGTAGCCAAGAGATGGGTCTCTAAGTTAGAGGTGGACAACTGTAGCCCATAGGCCAACCTCTGCTGTGTGTTTTGTAAATAAACTTTTGTTGGAACGTAGTCACACCCATTCATCTAAAAAAATAAAGTAAAATAAAATCTTACGGGTCAATGTTGTATGTCTATGTGGTTTGTCATGGACCAAAAGTTGATATCTCAAGTTATTGTATCTAGATAGATGGGGGCAGAGAGAGAGAGGAAAGATTTGAGCAGAACCATAAAAGCAATAGGGACAAAAGTTATTAATGAAAAAGAGTAAAGGGCATTTGAATAGAGCGACAGCTGTGACTCAAAATCTTTTTTGTGCTCACCGTGGAAGGCGCGCCCTACCGGAGGGTACCCAGCTAAGAGTGCTTCTTAACTCCAGACTTTCATCCGAGGGGAGTTCTAACCAGTGTCACTAGCTCACGCAGCAACTGACATGCCCTTAGTCTCATCTCATTATAACAGAACAAAGGCATGGGAAAACTGAAAGAATTCTGTGTAATCAAAGCATCTCCTAACAAAGAAGGCGCAGAAAAGTCACCTTGACAATGTAGCAATGGAATCTAAGCATCCAGGAATCTGAAGCAGCTCCTTGGGTGGGAGGAGGTGGCCTTTCTCCCCTGCTGCTGTGATGCCCAGAGTTTTATACATCGGACAGATCCAAGTCTCAAACACACTACAGGTCGGGCAGGCCTCGGGCAAATGGTGATGTTCTGGATAAAAATACACATTCAGGCAAGGTTTTCCTTAATTGAAAGTGTTATATAAAGAGTATTTGTTCTCTCTTTGTTAAGATCCTAAGGTAGGAAGTAATAAATCGAAGAGAAAGACATGAAAATGGCTCAGGCATAACAAACGTAGGAGGTGGATCTCTAGGTTTGTTTTAAATTGCTTCTGGGTACATTTATATGTGTGTTTACATTTGTAATGAGGCAAGTGTCACTCTGTGTTTATATTTATTGGCTATTAAACTCTAAAGACTAGTCATACTGAAAATTAACTTCTGTGTTTACTCTCCACTTGCTATGCTGCCGTTGCAATTACTCTTTTCTATGAAGTAAGGACAGTTAAATCAACGAAACCAAAATCGGTGGATTTTTTTTTTTCCCTGTGAAATTTACAAAATAGAGACAGCAGCTTCAGAATCTATTTAAATTTTACATCAAGCTCCAACATTATCTAACTGGGTCGAAACATCCCTTTTGCAGGTGGCGAATAAAGGGCTCACTCAGGAATCTGAGCTGTCACCGTGGTACAGAAGTGGTGCAGCAGTTTGATCGAAGAGCGAGGTGAAAATTAACTAACGCAGAGAAGTCAAAGGTTAGGCAAAGGGCTAACGTGGAGAAAGGAAAGACCCATTTCTACTGACATCTTTGGTGGAGGAAAATTATAACTTTCAGGGAGACACTCATTACACTTTGTAATTGCAGGGAAGGGAAGAAGTATGCAAATTGAAAGGAAGGGGTTCTTCCAAAACCTTCCCACAATCTCATTATTTCAGCCACTACAGGCTCCTCTTTTCTCATTTTACTTTCATCTTATCCTCCTCCTCCTGCTCTTTTTCTCCTTTCTCCTATCCTTTTCAGCAGCAGGAATATCATAATTAACATTGTCCGGAAGCTTGCCCACATGCCAAGAAGTGATTTACACGCATATATTTTTTTCTTTTTCACGATCTTCCAACACCATTATTATTCTCTGAATTTCACAGAAGCTGAAGTTCATATAGATTTAATTTCAAAGCCAGATAGTGAGGAGGCAAAAATAGGAATCAAACCCTAAGCTGATTCTTTTATTAATGAAAGAATGGTTCTCAGGAGTAGACTCTGTTAATGCAGAATTGAGTGTAACGCCACAGACCCTGAGCATGCAAGAAGTTAGGATGAAGGGGTGGGATCTGGGGACTGAAAGAAGTTACTCAGCAGAACAAAATTCCGTATCAGTAATCTATTCAACTAAATAGTCGAATAGTCACTTTAAAAAGGCAATGGAATAAGTACTAAGGAAACAAATGGAATTCATTTCAGACCCTTAATGTTAGGAGGGATTATTATTAGTCATGATGTGCCATTTAACTTACAGATAGATGGTAAAAAGAAAGAATTCTTTTTTTTTTTCTAGACTAAGGGATGTTTCCACTGGAGGAGTGGTTAAAGGGTATTTCTTTAACAAACTGCAACAGAATTGACAGTCAGCCCATGAATACCTCAGGCATTTGAAATAATCTAGGGATCCAGAGATGGAGCCCAAGGAAAGCAAACTGAAAAGTCAATTCTGAAGTCGAAGAGTGAAAATAAAAACAAATTTAATTATTATTTCAAGACATAATAGAACTACTCCTGGCGTGCTGAAGCTTTCTATCAGAGTGTAGCAACAGGGGCAAAATATGCATTTAGATTGAAATGGAAACAGCTCCCTTACAATCTCTTTTAAACAGTCCACCAGGACATATAATAACTTTCAAGTATTCAAAAAGCCAGTGCATTCTGAAACCTGAAAAGACCTTGGTTTTCCTGGAAGCACAGAAAGAAGGCAGGCGGCCAAAAGAATACAGAAAACATTCCAACCAGAGTTTTCTTGTTTTACATCACCAGCCTGGGTATTTAGATAGCTATCTTCATGAAAGTAAAAGTTCTGGATGCTTTCCTAGTTTGTCTCAAAAGGAAGTGAGTTATGTCTCAAAAACCAAATGCACTAGAACCTCCATAGTTGACCTCCTCTAACTACAGTGGAGCCTCCACTGCTGACCGCCTTCCTGTGCTGACCACTTCCTTACATTGACCACCACCTTCAGTTGATTTTCATAGTCCAGACTTGCCCCACATGTACATATCGATACAGAAGGCCTAGTTCCTTACGCTGACTACTTCCTATGTTGACCAGTTGGTTACAGTCCCTTGGGAACTTCCACTGTAGTTACCCCAGGTGGGTACAACAAGTTTTAAACACATGATGGTTTACTAATACTTTGAGTAAGAAGATGCCTCGGATTTTTTTTTTTTTTTTTTTTTTTTGAGTTAAAATGTACTTCAATACTAGTATGGAGTTAAAGACAACTTCAGGAAGTATTCAAGGAAGACGATGGTTACGTTTCCCTTCCCAGCAGAAATTATGACATAGGAGAAGGGTGATTTCATCAAAGACAATGCAGGTAACCATGCCTTCTAGCTGGAACTTTTTGCTTCTCAAGACACTGTTTTGGGACCTAGAAAACCAAAGCCAAGTTTACAATTTAGATAATCAATCTCACCTAAGCAAACCTGAAACAACAACATAAGCTGTTTGATTCCAGTGTTTTTCTACCTCCTTGACTCTGAAGGCAGAATGGAAATAGAGACAACAGATGTAAGATGCCTGATCCAGGCTTGGAACTAGTAGCTCATGGCTGCAGGGAGCTGTAATCACACCACCCAGGGAAACAGAGTAAGATCTTGTCTCTGTAAGATTAAATTAAATGAAATAAATAATAATAAAGAAAGAAAACAGTGGTCCCCACCAGTTTGCAGCTGGAAACCACACACATTGTCTACCTATTTACCATAACCTGTCTCAGCCTCATTAGTAATTCCAGGGTAGGCTGTATTCAAGGTCTAGTTCAAGGTCAAACTGCAACAACCAGTAACTAACAGCCCAGCTCAAGGGGCTGTTTAGCAACCCTAATCTCTGCTGAGGTCTACCTGGGGCCCTGCCCTTCAGCAGCCACTAACCTGTATGAAATTGACTTTTTTTTTTTTTTTTTTTTGCAGTTTTTGGCCTAGGCTGGGTTTGAACCTGCTACCTCCGGCATATGGGGCCGGCGCCCTACCCCTTTGAGTCATAGGCACTGCCCGAAACTGACTTCTTAATCCTAGGAATCAAACCTGAAAATGATTAACAGTAGCTTCAGGTCAGAAGGGTGTTGACAGAGATTCCTAAAACAGAAATAGATGTAGGGATAAGTGGGGGTGGTGGGGGGTCTTCCCTATGGAACAGATTTCTTAGGACTAACCAACAATCAAGGGCAACACAGAAGCCTGAAAAATCTGCTGATGAGAGAGTGAAAGCACGTTCACAGCCCCGTGTCTGCAGTCCATGTGGGGTTGGGAACTGAAAACTCAGGGAAGAGGTGAGGGAAGAAAACAGAAAGGACTTAATACCTACTAGATAGGAAATCAAAGTTTCTTAAGGAAGATGGTGACAGGGGCTGCACTCCAAGTTCTAAAATGATGAACTCCCCACTTCAGAGGGACTAGGGATGAATTTTGATTAGAGCATTGGAGGATGTCTTCAACTGGGTTTAAGTCTGCAGTGTGGATTCAGGGCTATTGACACTGATTGTGGTCTGTGAGAGGCCCCAGGGAATCCTTCTGCCCAGCCTCCTTCAGTCGGCAAACACTGGGTACTCAATAGTTCCACTTCTGGAGTTCTGGTAAAAGCACTCCTTTGGTGTTAGAAATCTATGGGAACAGCCTAACTGCAAATGCTGAGTTCCATGTGTTCTCTGAAGAAGACAGGCACATGGCCTACAAACACATGAAAAAATGCTCACAAAAAATGCTCATGATTAATCAGAGAAATGCGAACCAAAACCACTCTGAGATACCATCTAACTCCAGTAAGATTAGCCACATCACAAAATCACAAAACTACAGATGCTGGCGTGGATGTGGAGAGAAGGGAACGCTTCTACACTGCTGGTGGGAACGCAAGCTAATACTGCCTTTTTGGAAAGAAGTTTGGAGAACACTCAAGGAACTAAAAGTAGACCTACCGTTTGATCCTGTAATCCCCCTACTAAGTATTTACCCAGATGATCAAAAATCATTTTGCCACAAAGACATTTGCACCAAAACGTTTATTGCAGCCCAATTCATAATTGCCAGAACAAGGAAATAGCCCAAGTGCCCACCGACCCATGAATGCATTAACAAATTGTGGTATATGTACACCAGGGAATACTATGCAGCCATACAAAAAGATGGAGACTTCACATCTTTTATGTTTACTTGGATGGAGCTGGAACACATTCTTCTTAGTAAAGTATCTCAACAATGTAAAAATATATATCCAATGTATTCAATACTACTATGAAATCAGTCTATAATCACCCACACATTCATAGGAATGGTAAAGCATAACTATAGTCCAGAAAGAAGGAGGGAAGAGGAAAAAGAGTGGAAGGGAGGGGAGGAAGGGTTGGGGGAGATCAACCTAATGTACATAGTGCAGTGATACATTTCTATACTATTAATAATACAGTATGAATGTTTTTGCCACAATAAATAAGTAAGCAAGGAGACAGTTCTGTTAATCAGTTAGATGTAAGCATTCCACATTGTATATCAAACCAAGACGGTGTACCCCATAAATGCATGAATGTATACAGTTATGATTTCATAAAGAATTAAAAAAAATAAAATGTAAAGTGCCTGAGAACAGGGACTCCTTCTCACTGCTGTAAGTGCAGCAACTAGCACGGGGCGTGGCACGGAGTGCACTTCTTCTGCGTGGATGTGCATTCTTATAAAAAGGCTTCAGTGTAAGTGAGTCCTCAAGCTTAGCAGCTGTGAGCAGTGGCACTGTACCCTTTGTTTAATGATAGTCCTACTTAAATCACATTCGATTAGTATTTTTATTATGCCCTGCTGTTTGTTGAGGGCCTCCCATGAGCTAAATGTTGCAAATGTGAACTCTATCATTTAATCCCCATCACAACCTTGAAAATATAAAAAGGTCCCTACCATTTTACGGACAAGGAAACTGATGAGTCAAACTTAGGTTGGGTTTTGGCTGTTTTTGTTCACTTTCTACCATATGCCAACTTAAGTTTTCACGTGTCTTCTGTTTCAAAGGATGTCCTTGAAATCAGCAATAATTTTCTGACTTAATGATTTCTGAAACCAGAAATGAATATCTGGAAGTGAGCTGTGGCTACCAATTCTGGCATCAGAGCACAGGGACAGGGAGGATATTAACCAAGCCAGTGATCTATTTCCCAGGCTATTAAGTGGAATTAGTCCCATCAGCTTCAGCAAATTAAATGAATAAAAGAAGGTAATATTTCTGTGAAAATGCTTTGAAAATTAAACATGCATAGGTGCACTTCAGTATTTATGTTCTACTATAATGAACATTTGTCATCCTGTAATGATGAGGAGAGGAAGGAGGAGACCTCATCACAGCCAGCGAGATCTGCTGAGTCAGCTTCAGAACCACTGGGGCATTGGAAGTAGCAGCCAAGTGAGGCTCGTCATTAATGGGGTGCTTTACAATCACGGGGAATTTACCTTAGTTAATGGGGGCCTTATAGTGTATGTTTTATTATCATGTTCACATTAAAATTGAGGAACAGAAGGAATGCTTTTCTTTTCTAAAAAAAAAAAAAAAAAAAAAAAAAAAAGAAAGAAAACTGACCTTTTTTTCTCCCCTAAAGGGGAATGAGAGTGCTTCAAAATATATTATTTCCAGCAGAGTGCTATGGACAGTTCAAGGGTGCTTCAGAATTATTCAATTTAAGATTTTCATGAAAGGGCATTTGCAAAAATAGAAAAAAATAGTTTTTTTTTATGGAACTAATGAATTAGAGTGAAAAGCACTTAAAACACACAAATAATATTTTAGCTGAAAGTGCTTCAATATTTTTATGTTCTCATTTCTTTAAGGAGATTATGTATAGCTTTATAGCAAAGATTATGTTAAATGTCACCAAAGGGTCTTTTTTCTTAATTACCTTTTTTCTGTATTTTTAATTACTTTCATCCTTAATCTTCTAGTTTTTATTACACTTTCCTATTTTTCAGTGTTTTAACGTTACACTTTATCAAGTCAAATGAAACTCCTATGCATCCTACCAGAACAACGCTCCACCTTAGAAACCCATTCTTGGGGCATTCTTTTCTACAAGACAAAGTACATGGTACACATAGCTTTTCTTTAAAATAAACTGAGGTATGTGATATGTGCAACACTTAATTTATAACTGTTTTGATCAGACTTACATAAAATGGTACTTTCTAACATGTTGAATCCTGACTTGATGAAACTATAAAATTTATGTTTGACACCTAAATAAATCACTGGTGCTCATACAACTATTTTTTAAAGTTTCTGCTTCAAATATTCTCAGGGTCCTGTGTATGTTAAATAAAATCATTGACCATAATTGTAAGAATTTATCTTTAGACCCTCAATTATGTTCCACTGTTCTATGCATCTCTCCTTATGCCAATGTTGCGCCAAGCTTTGGTTACTGTAGCTTTATATTGAGTTCTGAAATTGAGAAATGTAAGTTCTCTAACTTAGTTATTTTTCAAAACTGGTTATTGCGGGTCCAGTGAATTCCCATTTAAACTTTTGGATCAGCTTTGTCAATTTCTGCCCCCAAAGCCTAATAATAATCTCTGACAAATATTTTTCAATTTATCTATTCTGTTAATGTGCTTTCAAGATTTGCTGTCTTTACCTTCCAAGAGTCTGATCACGTGTCGAGGCACATATCTCTCTGCGTTTGTTGGACTTGGTGGGGATTCTCCATTATGGAGATTGATATGTTTCATAAAACTTGGGGAATTTTGACCATTACCTCTGAAATGCTTTCTGCTTTTTCTGCCTTCTTATTCTGAAACTCTCTTATATCCTGATATATAAACTCTCTCTTATACTGATGTGCTTGATGCTACATCACAGTCCCAGAGGCTCCATTCATTTTCCTTCATTCTTTCAGTTTTTTTGTGGACAATTCCTATTCATCAATATTCAAGTTAATGAGTCTTCTGCCATCTCAAGTACATTTTGGAGTACTCTAGTAAATTTCCATGAGGTTCCTTTATATAATTTCTATCACTTTTTGAATATTATCCATTTGGTAATGATGACACATATACTTTAATTCTTTAAGCTCTGTTTCCTTTAGTTCTTCGGTCAGACTTATCATAGCTCTGCAATGAAACCCTCTGAACTCTATATACGAAGTTCATCTGGGCCCCAACACTAATAGTTTCTAATTTGTTTCTTTTTTCTTGGTATTAGTTACACTCTGAAAGTCACATTTTCCTTAATTAATATTTTAATTATTATTAATTTAATTTTTATAGACACCCTGCTTTGAGTTGCTTGCTTTTTAAATATAAACATAAACTTTAATGGATCAAGCAATATAGATAGCCACAATGTATCACATTAGCTTCAGTTCATTTGTTGGGATAGAAAGTTAAATTTGAGGAGATGAGAAATTTGTGGCTGATTTAGTAGTACAGTTAATTACTTTGATCTATGCTTGGAGAAGTTAATTGTCAAAAGCAAACATGTTAATTTGGGAAGTTGGGGAGTCAGATCGAAGAAAAATTTTGTCCTGGGTCCCCTTTCAGACGCTACTATGCCTGTTGTTTAGTGTTGGTCTTTATACCTTGTGATCCAATAAATACAGTTCATTTTCTCATTCCACATAAAAAAGATTAACAATTAAAAGGGTGGTTAATAGAAGAAAGAGGTTAAGACTAGCACCTCCAGCCAGCACTGGAATTTGCACATTTGAAAAGAAACAGCTATTTGGTTGATCTAAAGATGAATTATAAATGGACTGAGATAGGAAAACCAAGCAAAGGAACAATTGGCGAGGCGTCTCCAAAAAGACATTTGAAAATTTGAAGGCACATATTCCCTTCCCAGTCTAGCACAAGCTGTGGCATGATGTATCACCTCTGCAAACAAAGTAGCGATACAGGATTCCCCCCCATTCTAGGTTGGAGAGGGGACCCCAGTTTTCCTAGGCTTGGGCAAGTTCATGAAGGGAAAAATTTACCTTTTGCCCTGAGCTGGAGGGACTGCATTCATTCTTTTGTCGATAACATTCAGTAATGATGAAAACATGTTTCTATTTGCCAAGTCCTGGCCAAGTGTGATTCTTAAGACCTGATATCCCTAGATAAAGAGCCTAATCCAACTGGGAGTTGAGACTCCCCAGTTAGTTTAGTTCCTTCCCCCTTCCAAAATCTCTGGTGCTTTTTACTTCTTCTGTATTCCTTTCTAAATTCTAATAATAAAAAATCCTACCTTACCACTGATCTGTGGTCTGTGGGTTCATTCTTCAAATCCCCGAGACCAAGGACCTACTGAAGAGTAAAATTCCGGTATCAGGTATCTCTTCAGTAGAGATTTTTTATTCTTATTTTCTTTCTTGAGCAGTAACCACTACTGAACCCTTCCACAAAGCATTAGAAAAAGACATCCCTGGGTTAAGAAATAAACGGGAGGTGATGAAGAGGTTCCTCCTTTAAGCCTGAATGAGATGAGGAATTTCCACATTAATTTAATTATCCTAGGACAAAATTATTTGGGGTGTCTCTACCCCACATTAAATCAACCTTCTTTTGCCTCCACATCCAACCTCTGCTGACCCCAGGATCTGAAGGATTCACCTGTGATGCATATTACCCAGTCCACTGCCGAGGCATCCACGGGCATTTGCTGTGATTGCCGAAATTTACAGGAGAGAGCCTTATTTACTCTGCCGTGCCCTGCACTTTCAGACAGACGTGTGGCCAAAAGTCCAGTGAAGAACAGAGAGGATGCAAGGAAGTAATTTATCCTCTCGTCAGAAAAGATACAGCAGGACTGGTTGGGTCTCTCACAGACCACACTTTATGTGTTCTCTTCAGAACAGTAGGAATAAGGACTGCCAGGTACTAATGACTCAAAACCTAAAATCTCGCTCTATCGCATCTGTCCCATAAAGAGGTCTGTCTGTGAGCTAGCAAGCGTGAACTCCGGCAGCTCGCTAGCCTCTCAGTCTATGAAGAAGAAACTGGTAAATGCACCTGTGCATTTACTCAAACCTGTTAAATGATAGCCACTGACATTTACTAAAGACTTTCTATGCTAATCAGTTTCATGTTCTCCCTGATCCTCGTTTCAGCCATAGGAGGCTGATCATTTTAGAGATGGAGGAGTGAAGTAACTTGCATGAGCTCATGAGTTTCCATTCTGGGCTTAGCACTTTGCAAAATATGGAAATACAAAATATATGTCACCACGCACACCCTCAGAGAAATCAACCATGTGAGGTGAGAAAAATATCTTTTAAGAAACTATAGTACAATGAGATGGGAATGAAATAATGATTAATATTTTAAAACTTATTTACTATATAATATGCAATTAAATTTCTTCCGTGCATTACCTCCTTGGATTCTCATAAACCTCTGATACAGGTTCTTTGATTATACTTGTGTTTTGTAGATGAGGAGACTGAAGCTTACAGATGTTAATTAAACCAGTGAAAGTTATTAGCTAGTACATGATGAATGCTGTGATCCAGATATTTACCAAGAGCAATGAGAATGAGAACAGAGCAATTAACCAACGTGGGAGCTCAGTTAACACTTCACATAAAATTGTTTGACATTTGAACTGAGGCTTGAAAATGGAAGTGGGAGTTCACCTTGAAGGAGGGAGCAGAATTCTCAAATGCAAGGAACCGCACACAGCAAAGATCACAGTTGTCACAGACTGGGACGCAATCAATTGGTCAGCAGTGCTCAAGAAAAGGGCAGGTGACAATGGCTGTGTGTGGGAACACAGAGGCTGTGACAGAGTTCAGTCTGGACGTTTAAGGAGCCTTACTTTGTTTCTTGGAAATCCGGTTTTCACAATACACGCTCAACAGCTCAGGCTCCAGGAATTCAACATTTCTGGGTTTAAATCCTCTAGTACTGTCATTTCTCATCTGAAAAATGGGCCTAAATATAGTCACTATTTTGTAGGCTGCTAGCATTAAGTAAAATAACATTGTAAAAGATGTAACCTGTTATGCAGCTGTGAAAAGGATCCAATGAAAGTGAATCGTTCTCATCATTATTAATATGGTTAATCCCCAGGGAACAAACTATGTGCAGCTGGTGGAAAATAAAATGCAAAAAAAAGAAAATACCTAATAAAGGAAAAGAGCTCTTTTTCTCTAATCCTGGAATTTACGGCAGCAGCCTCCAACCTTTTTGGCACCAGGGACAAGTTTCATGGAAGACAATGTCTCCACAGATGGAGGGTGGGTGATGCAAAGCTCTGCTCCTAAGAGGCCACAGAAGGGTACCAGCCTGGGAGGCGTTGGTGGTGGGGGCTCAGCAGGCAGCATCGGCTTGGGGTGCATTCACTTGCATTTAATAGCAGCAAAGGAGAGCAGGGGTGTGCCTGCTGAGGCTGGAGGACGTCTCACTGATGCAGTACTAGAAGACCAATCTACCCAGACCCCAGGCAAGTATTGGTGCCCAGGCCAGCACTGGTATTCACAGAGGGCAAATCAAGTGGGCAACTGTGCCCAAATAGCTTGCAAAAACACAGATGAAGTGGGGTCGCTGTGCCTCTTAATGAACATATAAATGTCAGTTATTCATCGACAGTACAGCCTCAGCCAGGGTTTGGAGCTTCTGAAAGTACGATCTAGCTCCACAGGGAAAAGATTAGGAAAAAACACACAAGAGGTGAGGTGGTAATCATGCTAATTACAGGGTAATTAGGTTAGGTGAGCGTTCTTATTTCAATATGGAAAAGACTGAGATAGACAAGGGTGTACAGCAGTGTGAAGATTCAGGGTCAAGGCAGGCTGTGTTTTAGCACACTAGGTGTGAGTTAGCCTAATTCTGATTACCCTCCATAACGGAGCTCAGACCACTGTTCTTCCAATTCCCCTTCTAACCCACCTGAATCGCCACAGACTCTAGACTGCTTCCCAAACGTGGTTGCCTGATGGCATCAATTGAGAAACTTTAAAATGCACCAAGGCCTAAGTTCCAACGGAACTGGGTGTCGTCGGCATCAGGTTTGCTGAACGTTGAGGCTATGGTAACACATAGCAGAGGTGGGGAACCACTGGGCAGGCAACATGGTGTGGGCTGCCTTCCCCATCTCCTGTCTGCTTGCTGTCATTCCAAACGACAATAGAACAGAAAGTTGTCCTGCAGGAAAGTACATCACCCTGAGAGCAATTAAAGAACCGCAAATTTAATCTACTTCAAGACATTCCAATTTAAAAATGAAGTTCTCACATAAGCTAGTGGGTAAGGGGAGAGTGAAATGCATTGCCAGATCATCTGTTTTCTTTCAAGAACAACCTGGAAGTAGGTTATAACTTGTATTCTTTACCTTCAGTTCAGTTTTTGGATTTAAATCTCAAATAAATAGCTTCATCACATACGTGTTTGTATTATATTATGATTTAAACAAAATTTTAACGAGAGAAACAGAAAACTAAAACATTTAACAACATAATAACCTTATATAAAAGTTATATAAATATAATATAATAATATAAAATGTTTAACAATATAATAACAATGTAATAATATAATATAATAACTATTATAACAATATAATAGTAATCAAATCAAGGTACAGCAATGTGATACCAAGTGCTAGGAAAGTGGAAGGTAACTGGACTATCTTCATCATGAGAATTTGTGTAACAAAAATGCACCAAAATTCAGAATAATATATCTAGTTAGTACTTTGTAAAGGATATTTTAACAGACTGGAATGCTTGAACTTGCTGTATTTGTCATTTTACCAAAACCCAATATATTTTTTAAAGATCTTAATCTATCCAAGATAATTAGATTCTTTTTAAATGATAGATTTAAGAAAAATCAAAGAGTGTTAGCTAGAAGGAAACCTTGCCAGGACTCCCGACCTCAGCCAGGCCATGGGGCAGAACACTGAAATCCACTTGTTTTTCTCAGTTTCTTTGGTCAAGCTGTCTATGTTTGTTTGTTTCATTTTATTTATTCTTATTGTTAGGGTGAGATAGATTCATCCTGATTACAATTTAAAAATGAAAAACAAAACAAAACAAAACAAAAACAAAATAAAAACCCTGGTTTGCACGCTCAGTAAATTCCAGTTTGTGGAATTCACCAACTCTACTTAACAGAAAAACCTCTGCAATAACAATTTTCTTAATTTAATTTACCTAATGTTAGCTGAGTAGGTAGTTAACCAACCTTGAAAATGGATTCGGCAACAAATAATCGATCTTTCCATATTTTCAAAAACATACCACTCAAAAGGCATGCAGAACAATCTCTCCAGGACGACAGCTTAAATATTACAAAGTAGAGAATAAAGGGCCAGATAGTCAGAAAGAGCAATGACGAAGTCCTCTCTTCTCTTGAGGAGACAAAAATATATCCTGTCAGAAAAATTTTACTTATTTGGAAAACCACATGAAGCCTGTTTCTCAAAAACATTAAAAAGATACATAAAATAAGACACTGATGTATACATATGTACATTATATACGTATATAATTATTAGATCTGTGAGAATCTAGGATTAACAGAGGCAGAGTTATTGAAGTCTGCAAAGGTGCCACAAAGTGGGACGTGGGTTTCGTGTTTTGGGTGAGGAAAGTGGCTTTTATGAAACCCCCTGTGTTATGGTTCCTGGGCTGTCAATTTCCCTCCCCCGACCCCCCCCATAGATGCCGCTGTCTCATGAACCTAATCCATCTGATGTACTCTGCCTACATCACCCACCCCATCATCACGAATGTCACATTCATTAATTTATTCTTTTACAGTTTTTACTTTCCTGATCTGTCCGCTCCTTTTCTGATTATAACCTGTCTGCTAACTTGACAAAAACATAAATGAAAATGTTCTATTTGACACCATCACACTCTTTCCCCCCATTAATTTCATTACATTCACTCTTATTTCCTGTCACTTCTGCAATGCTTTCAGCCCATCTGAAACCTGTGTTCCAACAAGCACACAATAGTTGCTCACTGATTGTTCCTAGCTGCCTCAATGAGACACTTTTGTTCCCGGTTCTGTTCTGATCAGGAAAACAGACTAAAATCAGAATCTGCGAATTACGATATGACAATGACAGATATCAAATGGGAATTTCAGAAAACAACAAAAAATATTCTTACACGCTGAGGACAATGGATTCAGATTTTATTTTTATCTTAAACCACATCTGTCGTGCTGATTATCTGCATTCATCAGCTTATCTAGAATTTTAAGTGGTATTTTCATTTGCAGAACATCGCTGCTGAGAATTAATTTCCTGCTGTAGTTCCAGCACATAGGCTACTGGTCTGTGAACCAGTTGCCTTGTTGTGACTTAAGCTATTTAACCTAAAAAATGTGTAAATAGTAGGTATGAAGATTTTTGAGATAATTTGATGAAATAGCATGGTGATCTCTGACTTGACACATTGAAAATAACTGTACCTTGAATGTTGTGAGTGGTCAATACATGGCCATACATATATGCACACATAAAATACATGCATGTATTTGCGTACATTCTGTATGCATGTTCATATTAGCGTACGTTTTCTACATATGCAATCAGCTCTATATTTCTCATTTTCTTATTTTTTTCACCACTCTTTCACAAGTGGGTTACACAGCTAGGAGTCATCCACATAACCTCACACATGGGGGCTGGATTAATTCTCCACTCCACTTAATAACGATGCCTGGACTTAAGAGGACGGGGCTGGAGCAGAGGCAGCCTGTCCTCAGCAGAGCCTTCCTGAGGTTGGGGTCTACGATGGACACCCACAAGGATAGTAACACCATACACTCGAGAAAGGATTGTGTCAAATATCAAAAGCTCAAATTTGTGCTAGCCCACTACTTTTCTGCTGTATGAACTTTCTAGAAGGATTTATATAAACAATATGAACTTTTGTAGAAGAATGTTTACAAATATTAAGAGTTCCTTCATCTTCATCTTATTTAGTAAAGTATCACAAGAAGGAAAAAGCAAGTATTCAATATTAATATGAAAACAGATGAACAAATAAATGCTCACACAAGAGAAAACACAACTAAACTCAAGTGGGTGGAGGAGGCCTCAGGGGGAAGGGGAAGGTGGGAGGGGGAGGGGAATTGGTGTATTCTCACCTGACAGGCACAGCGTAACAACATATGACCCATTTTCTTCTTGTATGTTCACTGCCTTTCCAAAGCCACTACGGACCTCTCACTTTACTGGAGCCATCATTCTAAAGTCCTAATGGCCAGGAACATCGTTCCTTTTGTGTGTCATAAGGAAGGTGGGAACAGGGCAGCAGTGGCCTGGCCAAGGCCACCTGTCCACCACTGGAGAGCCTGAAACTGGATCTTTATTCTTTGTTTGACAGTCGAAGTCTAGATTTGTTGCTTGGAAGTAATGATAAAAGACTTCTCCATGCTGCCACGGAAATGTGGGTGGACCATCTAATCCGGTTCTTTTTTTAATATAAACCTGAATAATAAAATATATTCTAGAAGATTTCCTTTATAAGTATTTTTGCACTCTCACTGCCAATCCTGACTCCTTCAGGTTCATATGAGGTCAAATCTCTGTTTTTTTTCTGTGCTTTATAATTACATAACTCCAAAACGCTAAGATTTTTATCAGGAAACCTTTCGTAAATTTGTGCTAACAGTGTAGCATATGTGTATAAAATACCTTGATATGAAGTCACCTTTTGAAAGTCAACAAATGCCTCGGCAAATACACCAAAGCTTTCCCATGACAGAGTCAATATTGGATCTGCCCAAGACAACTTACTGCTGCAAGGGCTAAAAGGACCCAGTTACGATGCTATTTTAGTTACAAGTTTCACTTAAATTATGACATGCACTCGCCATAATTGTTAACTACTGGGATACTTAGAACCAGGAACCATTTCTATCCAAAAATATTCCTGATTTTAACTTAAGTTTTTGTATTGCTTTCTTTTGGGTATAAGAACACTAGTACATTATGAGGGTTAAACAAAATAGATTTCCTCAGCAATAATTGAGCATACTGAGAGTTAAACATTCGGTATGTGACATACGAAACAGTTCAAACCTTTTGAACTTTAGGGAGACCGGAAAGGGAAAGAATAAGAAGTAGTTTTAACCACATGAAAATGGCAAAGCGAGTTCAAAAGACAACCTGACTGTGCGAATAATTCTCTTATGTATAAAATAGCTGAGAAGTCTAATTTTTTTTCTTTTTCTTTGAGAGCGAGAGAGAATCTTGCTCTGTTGCCCAGGCTACAGTACAGCGGCATCAGCCTAGCTCACAGCAACCTCAAACTCCTGGGCTCAAGCCCACCCCCCTGCCTCAGTCTACCTACTTGCTTGGACTACTGCTGCCCACTACATCACTCCGCTATGTTTTTTTTTCTATTTTTACTAGAGACGGGGTCTCCCACTCTTGCTCAGACTGCTCTCAATCTCCTGACCTCAAGTGATCCTCCCACTCGGCCTCCCAGAGTGCTAGGATTACAGGCGTGAGCCACCAGGCCCAGCCAAGAAGTCTAAATAAATTTATTTAACAGTGAATATTATCTCTGCCAAAAATCTCTCTACTAACAACTGTTTCAGATCACTTCAAGATAGGTGTTGTTTTGATGATAAAAAGAATGCTATGCCTGCCTTAATACAATTAATGAACTGTGTAACTTATGAATAATAACTATCAATTGACGTGTCAAACACAGAAAACCATATTTCTCGTACCAAATAAAGAATTACAACAAATTTGGCAAGTTAATTTTGGTACATCTTAAAACATACAGAAGAGGCTGTATTTGGTCAGGCTGCCTCATAAAAAAAGCTTGATTTCAACTACCATATTTAATCTTAGAATTTTAGTATAAATTTAGAATTTTTAGCTTACTTTCCTACAGACGAAAATGTGCATAAATTTCTATTTGTCCAGAAAATTGTGCACAACAGGCTACATTTTTATATTATTTACAATGAAGAGATTACATTCAAATTATCCTTAAATTTTACCCTTAAGCTAAATTTATATCTAAACAGATGTCAATTTTTATAGCTCATCCTGAGTTCAGAGGGATGAAAATATACCAGTCTTACTAAAAATTATTAAATAGGGATGATCAAAAAAGTCAAAGAGGTAAAGCTGGTAAAAAAAAAAAACCAGAGACTGTTTACCTTGTATACTGGTGTCTGGGAAGTGGAAATAAAATGCTATTTCTTCTTTGATTCTGTTCACAGGTGATTCGCAAAATTTTAAATAAAAATGTCAACTCAAACAAAAATATACGTGTATGAGTTTCAAATATACGTCCTATGACTTTTCAAGGCGAGCCTTTATAACTCAAATACCATTAATGGACTGTTGTGTAATCACAGAAACCTTTGTATCAAATATGGACTGGAATCAATGCAGGGGGAAATGTAATGGCACAGGTAGATTGCTGGCAACTTAGCAGCCCCCGTCCCTGGCTTTTAGACAAGGAGATTCACCTGGGAATATTGCATGTAAACAATCTACCTACATCATTTTTTTATCTTAATTGTAGTAATAAGTTAATTTCTCACAAGGTACTAAGTCAACAACTTACAAGTTAATTTCCTGGAATAGCCTCTGTGTTTTTTTCTCCCAAACTCCCAATTGTGAAAACTTCGAATCTGTAGAAAATTTGAATCTTAATCCAGGTAGATAAAGTGTCGACATTCAACCACATCTGCTTTCTTCATCTCCAACCAGGACCAGCTCATGTGATGTGACTTTCGTGGACCTTAGTTTGACAGATCATAAAAGCACAATGCCAGAGAAACTAATAATCTCACCTGCCATTTACATCATGTATCCAGCCAAGCTGTGAGGCTGAGAAGGATGCAGGGTTGGGTGGCCATGGGGTTCCACGAAGACAGGACTTGAGACCAAACCCATATTCATCTGATCTCTTTTATGAAGAAGTGAAAGCCTTCAGTTATGTTTCCTACTCCCCAGCATTTAGTTAATGAGTTGATTACTTTGCTTGGTACAGATAGCCTTCAAAATTTAAATGACTATTTAGTCTTCTTCCCTAATGTTCAAAAGCAATTAAATTACAATATGTGCAAATTATCTTTATGTCATCAGACGCACTTATTATTCAGTCCTACTTAATTTTAAATTAGAATATACAAGACAGAGACAATTAAAATAGTGCTTCCTAAAACGTGTTTTTTAAAAATGCTCATTCCTAACCATAAAGTAGTCTCTGGGGTCTGGAAGGAGAATGAGGTTTCAGATGTTACATTCTCTGAACCCCATGACTCTTCTGGAAAGTCCAAAGGATACTCTTAGCCTGGTTGCCATTAAAGTCAGCTGGTAATCAAACATCTCATATATTACAGATGCTTTACTAAATCCTGGATCATCTTTATAAGGTATAAATGTACGTTGTTAATTCATTTAAGATCTAAATGAAAAACACAGGGATGGTAAGTCATGCAAAATAATTAGGAATGTGTGGTTTGGGACCTAAGAAAATTTTAATTCTTGCTTAATCACTTAGCAAAGGGAGTTTGGGCAAGTTGTTTAACTCTTCTTTATTTCAGTTTTACATCTACAAATTGAGGAAAATAACCAACCCCACTCCGAGCATCAATGTTAATGAAATAATGAGGTCAGTGAGAAAAAGCAGTTAGCCCTGTCCTCTCACTCACTACAGGTGAGGATCTACATATGCTGCTATTCCCTCCTACAATCTTCCTACAGGTCCTGTAAGATTGTTGCACTGGTTTTCTCCAATTCTATAATACTCTATTCTCATACAGCTAGTAGGAAAAGATCTGGAATTAATCATACTCTTCTTTTTTTTTTTTTTTTTTTTTTGCTGTTGTTGTTCTTGTTTTGAGACAGAGTCCCACCATGTTGCCCTCAGTACAATGCCGTAGCGTCACAGCTCACAGCAACCTCCAACTCTTGGGCTTAAGCGATACTCCTGCCTCAGCCTCCCAAGTAGCTGGGACTATAGACACCTGCCACAACACCTGGCTAATTTTTTGTTGTAGTTGTCATTGCTGTTTAGTAGGCCCGGGCCAGGTTCAAACCTACCAGCCTCGGTGTATGTGGCTGGCACTCTAGCCACTGAGCTATGGGCACTGAGCCAAATCATACTCTTTGATATAAAAGTATTAAACATTTTGATATGTGAATAGGAAGAGAAAACATACCTAAAAGATAGAATGTTATTAATTATTAAGGCTACATTATGTGCAAGGCACATTCATGTGCAATGTCTACCCTAATGCTCACACACAGAGGTAAGTATCATGATACCCATTTTGCAGATAAACGGAAGGTCAGAGCTTTTAAGTGATATTTGCAAGATTACATAAACTACCTATAAATCTCTTAATGTATACTATTGTCTTTTATTTAATAATTGCATATTGTTTGCAAATCGTAAATTGTCTCCCATGCTAGCTAACGAAAAGAAGTCTGATCATTCCAGAAGGACCAGCTGACAAATGGTTGTTGCAAATAAGCACAAATATTAACTCTAGGGTGGCGCCTGTGGCTCAAAGGAGTAGGGTGTCGGCCCTATATATTGGAGGTGGCAGGTTCAAATCCAGCCCCGGGTCAAAAAAAAAAAAAAAAAAAAGATTAACTCTAAGTGTTCTGGCAAACTAGTCAAAAAATTAAAAAGGGAAAATGCAGTGAGTTATCTAGCTTTAGATAATCATTAAAAGGAAGACTATCACTGTTAAGATGTCTTACCATCCCATTCAACAACAAAAGGCCAGCAGAGACTTCATTTCATAGCTCATGCTCTTAAGAAGTTCAGAGGCTTTTCCTGAGATTTTACCTTAATAAACATAAAATATCGTGAATTTTAGATACCTACCTGATAATTAAGGGCACTATACTTTTTTATGGTGAAGTGAATAAATCTGTTATTTTCGTACCATCTTTGAGAAATGATGAGTTCAGAACATCCTACTTAAAATACAATACCAGGAGTTAAATATGTTGTCAATTCTCATTTTTCACAGTAATTGTTTGTCTGGAATGCATTTTAAGCCATGCAACATGCTCTTAGAAAAAACAAGTTCAAGTCCAGAGAGACAATTCCTCTTTGTTAATTGCAGAAAAACAACTCTGCAACAAACATATCTTCTTTTGAAATATAAATATTGTGAAATACTTTAAGCTAAGACCCCTTACACTAGAATTTTTTTAAATGTGTAAAAAAAACAAATACAAATTGGCAGTGCCTGGGGCTCAGTGGGTAGGGCGCTGGCCCCATATACCAAGGGTGGCAGGTTTGAACTCACTCCCGGCCAAACTGCAACAAAAAATAGCCAGGCATTGTGGCAGGTGCCTGTAGTCCCAGCTACTCGGGAGGCTGAGTCAAGAGAATTGCATAAGCCCAGGAGTTGGAGGTTGCTGTGAGCTGTGATGCCACAGCACTCTTCCAAGGGTGATAAAGTAAGACTCTGTCTAAAAAAAAAAAAAAAAAAAAAAATTGCAAATTATCCTACAGGGCCTATTAAAGTTATAAATATGTGACATATTTTCTGATTGATTAATGTAACCTTCAAAATGTACTTAATTTTTTTTATACAGTCAATATAACATTTAAAAACTACATCTAGTTTCCTGCCTTATTGGACAAAAACTTTATTTATTATTTTGTTAAAAATCTTAAAGAACTTTAGATTTGAATATTTAGTTTATTTCTAGGGAAATATATATACATCAATCAAGCAAACCACATTTTAAGTATTTAAAATATGACCAGAGAACACACATATTAATAAAAAAAAATCAGGACATTTTTATGTACAATTTAGCACAATACTTAGTTATATTTTTGTAATTTCCACTAACGTATATGACAAGCATATATGTTGACAAAGGGAAATATTTGTGAGATCTCAAATATTCAATCAACTAATTTATTCTGCATTTGGTGGGCTAATATCTGAGAAGGGAACATTATATGATGGATTGTGAGAGTTCTTCAAATTTCACATTTCTTTTTCTGCCATGCTATATAACTCCAATAATGAAACTGTCTGCAAATTTCCTTCCAGATCAAGTTCTGCAGCCGATAGTCAGAATGGGAGGACTAAAGTAAGTGATGTCTGTAAAACCTCTGTACGTGGAGAATGCTCAAACTCAGGAAGCTTAAAAAAGGCACTTCATGAGAAATTGGTAGATTTACCACTCAGATCAGAAACAGGACCACGATGACCCCTCTAACCATTTTGCAAAGTCGCAGGATATATGGTTCATATAAAAAAGTCAGTTGCTTTCCTCTGTACTGTCAATGACCAAGTGAAAATCGAAACTTAAAAATACGACACTACTTACATTAACATTCACGAAACAAAAAAAGGTATAACATCTACATGAGAAAACCACAAAACTACAATGGAAGAGATTAAAGAGGAACTAAATAAGGGAAGAGATAACTAATGTTCATGGACAGGGAGATTTAATATTCTCAAGATGTTAGTTCTCCTCCACTTGATCCTTACAGTCAATGGCATCTCAATTAAAAGCCCAGCAAGATAGTTTATGATACTCACAAATCTGTCAACAAGAAAAGTCAATTCAATATGGAAGGAGGAGAGAGTTGGAGTGCTGCCACTATCTGCTTACTATAAAACTACAGTAATCAGGATGATGTGACAGTGGTGAAATAAACCACATAAATAAACACACAAATGTAGCAAATGATCTTTGACAAGGAATAAAGGGCATAACGTTCACCAAGGTAGACTTTTCAACAAATGGTGCTGGAACAAGTAGACATTTACATGCAAAAAAAGAAAGGAATTTAGATACAGATTTTACAACCTTCACAAAAATTAACTCAAAATAGATCATAGAGCTAACTAGAAGATTCAAAACTACATAATTCCTAGAAGATACCCTGGAGAAAATCTAGATGACCGCAGGAAGATCAATTACTTTTTAGAACGTTAAGGGCATGATCTATGAACTAAATAGTTGATAAGCTGGATTTTATTAAAATAAAAATGTCTGCTCTATGCAAGGCACTGTCAAAAGAGAAAAATGAGCCATAGACTGGAAGAAAATGTTTGAAAACACATATTGGATAAAGGGCTGTTAATCGAAAATACAGAGAACTTTTATTTATTCATTTATTTTGAGACAGATTCTCAAATTGTCATCCTGGGTAAATCGCCATGGCATCACAGCTTACAGCAACCTCCAACTCTTGGGCTTAAGCGATCTCTTGCCTTGGCCTCCCAAGTAGCTGGGACTACAGGTGCTCACCACAACACTCGGCTATTTTTTGTTGCAGTTGTTATTGTTGTTTAGCTGGCCAAGACCAGGTTCGAACCCACCAGCCTTGGTGTATGTGGCTGGCGCCGTAACCACTGTGCTACGGGCACCAAGCCACAAAGAACTCTTAAAATTCAACAGTAAGGAAATAAATAACTCAATTAAAACATGGACTGAAACCTGACTGGATTCCTCATTAAAGAATGTATACACACAGCATATAAGCATAAAAAGATAGTTAATGTTGTATGTCGCTGAGAAACTGCGAATGAAGAACGCAGTTAAAGAATGGCCAAATTTCTAAACACTAACACCACCAAATGCCACTGAGGATGTGGAGTAAGGGAAAGTCTCTTTCACTGCCAAAGAGTGTGCAAATGTTTTAGCCACTGTGGAAGACAGTTTGGCAATTCCTTACAAAACTAAACATACTCTTACCATAACATACAGTAATCACGCTCTTCAGCATTTACCCAAAGCACCCACATGAAACTGGGCCACAGACGTTTCTAGCAGTTTTATTCATAACTGTCATAATTGAAAAGTAACAAGATGTTCTTTAACAGGTGAACTGATAAATAAAATATGATACCATCCAGACAATAAAATCTTGTTCAGTGCTAAAGCGAAATGAGCTATCTACCCATACAAATGTAAGGAACCCAAATGCATATGACTGAAAGAAAGCCAATGTTAAAAGCCCCCTGCTTATTACCCTGTGTACGGCAATTATTTTTTAGAACATCAAAGGTACGATCCAAGAAGGAAAGATGGGTTTCAGGTATCTGAGATCCTAGAAAAGACAACACTGTAGCAACCATAAAAAGATTAAGTGGTCGTGGGGAATTAAGGGAAAGGGAGGGGAAATGAATGGACAGAGCGGGGGATGGGGGCGGGGGGTTAGGCAGTGAAACTATTCTGTATTATACTATATTGGTAATAAAGTTAATCATACATTTGTCAAAATTCAC
Organism: Loris lydekkerianus; assembly: GCA_963574355.1. NCBI lineage: Eukaryota > Metazoa > Chordata > Mammalia > Primates > Lorisidae > Loris > Loris lydekkerianus. Next base: position 32,837 of record CAUYPK010163987.1, read on the forward strand.
GAAATGGGCAACACCAAGAACGGACCGGAGTGTGAACTACGGAGTTGACGTGGCAGTGGTGTGTCCATGCAGGTTCATCAGTGGTAACAAGTGCACCACTGCGGTGTTGGTTGTGGACAGCGGGAGAAGCTGTGTCTAGTTGGGGTGGGGGCCATATGGGAACTCCCTGTACTCCAGTCAATTTCCCTGTGAACCTGAAATTGCTCTGAAATATAAAGTATCATTTTACTAAAAAAAGCTGCCTCATGTCTGAGCTGTTCTGGGAGGCACAATTTCTTGCAATGTTATTATTTCCATTCTTGAGACAAACTTCAGTGGAACAAAGTAAAACAGCTTGCTGGCTCTAGGACTGTCAGAGCCCGACGTCAGGAAGTTTGCTTCACAACTGAATCGCCAGCACCTAGAACGGTACCTGCCATAAATATTTACTAAATAACCTGTAAAAAGAAAATGTACTAAATGATCTGCCGTAAATATTTATTAAATAATCTGTCACATTAATTAATTGTATCTTTGAAAATAGGAGAATGACTTGAAGAAAGGTAATTTATTTTTTAAAAATTAGAAAGCGTATCTAAGTGACAGAAACCTTTCTATTTCTAATTGGTAGAAAATATTAAAAGGTTGCGCAAAACAAGAAAAAGATACGATTCATGTAAATCAAAAGAGGTTATTTTGAAAAACAAAAACGAAATCAAAATAGATGATTTCAGCTAATTGAATCAAGACCCTTTTCTCCTAAAAAAAAAAAAAAAAAAAAAAAAGATCAGGTGAAGATGGTAAAAATTTACTAGTCTACCATTATACACGCTATCTTCTTTGTTTTCAAAATATCCATAAAAACATCTAAAAATATATTAAACTAACTTTCAAAATCTGGAATTTGGTGTCAGAAATATAGCCCAAGCTGTGAAGTCCTTTTTATCATGAAAAGTCTATCAAAGCTGGAGAATGGAGTGTGAGACATGAGAAAAGGTATCTTTCAAATGCAAACCTGGCTTGCCTCAACCCAAAGAGAGAGATAAATTAACACTGATGGCCACCATTGTTAAGCAGCCCCCAAACCCACAACACCCTGGGCCATTTCCCTCTCTGCTAATCTGATAAATAGTCTCGATACTAATAGTTTTTCAAAGAAAGGGGATAAACCATGAACCTACACGGATCTACAGGTTGAGATTTGGAATTGGAGCCCATATATAAAGCCAGGTATCTTAGAGGGTTACATCCACAAGAAGACAGGGCACCTTACAAAGAATAGTGACCAGCAGCAAAATAGCAAGAGGAAAGACTTAACAAGAGGAAGAGGAGGTGGAGGGAAGGGAAGAGGTAAGAAAGGGAGGAAAGAAGGAAGGAGGAAAACAGGAGAGAGGGAAGCTAACTATAAGTTTCCAAAGAGAACAGACAGGCTGAGCACTCCCCCAGACAACTCAAAGATCTTTGCAAACATCAGTGAAGTCAGCCAACGGGACTGAGAGTCATCAGACCCAGATCTCTGCAGCTGCCCAGTCTTTCACTCACCACTTGCCTACCAGTTCTCTTAAACTGGGCATTCATCAGGTAATATTGGCTTATTGAATTTAAACTCAAGCTGTGAGCAGAACTCAGACAGTGCCCATCTCTCTCTGACCACTCCTGACTGTCAGCCCTGAATTCTACCTCCAGCTTCAGACCTGTCCTTGGCTTTCCAATTTTTACATCAAAGTCTGGTTTATCTAACAGTGAACCTCAACCATGCCCCTGCTGGACTACCCTTTCTTACCCAACCTCCTGACACTCAACCTATCAGTCCTCCCCCCTCACCTCTCACACTGATTTCCTTTATCTGGTTGCCATGCCAACAACAGCCTAGTCTAAACCTTCATCTAGAATAAAAATCTCCTTAAGTCTGTTTTTGTCTTTTATTCTTCCAATCCACAGACTCATCACAACCAATTAATATTCCCACAGTATTCCTCTCTTTAAGTAAGTGAATTTAAAATGCACTTGCAATAAAATTCACAGTGCTCATTCAGTATAATTTCAATTACCATACAAAAAAAGCTTATTTTGCTTTCTAGATCTACTCATTTGGCAATTGGAGGATTTTATCTTTTGCTTTTTTCCTTTTAATTTCCCATGAAACGTTTCATTTTAGTCAAGAAGGAAATCTGAAAGTAAGTCTCAACCTGTACTTCATGGAATTAAACTTAAAAAAAAATATTTGATTTGTTATATGAGAAGCAAAAAAAAAAAAAGAAAGAAAGAAAGGAATCTCCAAACTTCTCTTCTAATGCAATCTGGTTCCACTTCCAAACTAATTGAGCCTAACTGATTTTTAAAATTCCTCATACATGAAATTATATGTCAAAGTAAAGACAAAAATGGGATAGACATATTTAATCATTTCAGAAATTTATTTTTAAAGTGAAAAATAACCATAGAAATCAGATCTGATGCTTTCATTTTTCAATTCTTAAAAATACTTAATTTTACAGGAGGAAAATGAACACTTAATTTCAGTTACATAGTGATAAATATACAAATTATAAACCTCAGCTTCATAAGGCCTTGATATAACATGTAACTAACAGATGACAACTGGAGAAAACTAGAAACAGTAACCAAGGACTGCACAGCTACAGATGATTCATTTTACGTGCAATTAATTTTTAAAAGATACTTTGGTAGCACTGGAAAGCAATATCCATGGTCATAAATGATCCTCATACACATTAATATAATTAAACTATGTACAAGCAATTTGATTATTAACTCTCTCTGACTTCCCGCTGTCAATGCATTAGTGTAACCACACACAATATGATGTCCCTCCCCAGTAAAGGCCTTCAATTCTTTTACACTTTACTTTAGCACATGGGTATTTCTTTATACTTCTCTCACTGACATATTTCTCTCTTTGCTATTCTAGTTCTAACTTAGCTGTTGTAAGTTCTTTTGGGCTAGTCTATCTCACATTCAATGTTTCATTATCTATTCTGTATCTGCTAGGAGGTTTTCAACTGCAGGAGAAGCGATACTTGGGCTACTGAATTTTTTGGTTTTTTTATTTCACATTACAAGATGTCTAAGGGGTTAGTCTGGGCTCCAGGCACATTCAAATACAACAATGCATCTTATAAGGGTACATGTGAAACTTAGTAACTGTAGAAGGTAAATGTCTTAACACAATAACTAAGAAAATGCCAGGAAGGCTATGTTAACCAGTGTGATGAAAATGTGTCAAACGGTCTATAAAACCAGTGTATGGTGCCCTATGATCGCATTAATGTACACAGCTATGATTTAATTAAAAAAAAAAATACAACAACGCCACTGAAGATCCAGATTATCCCCATTTGTTCAATGTGCTGCTAACTTCTCCGTGGTGGTCACAAGATAGCTGTGGAATTTTTGTGTCTCCACACCCCGGGAGAAAAGAGGGAACAATGTCTTGATGCCTTAATTTCTCTTTCTGATGAACAAGAAAACTTCGCTGGAGCCCCCAGCTGATTCTCCTCATGTCTGGAAGACCTGGTTGAGTGTGTCTACTCTTTTCTAAACCAATATTGGTAGAGAAAATGAGGTCATCTTGTGTGGCTTCAACTAACAATCTGGAAGTCGGATAGATTTGGAGGAATCAACCTCAATGACAATTACAGCTTCTATGACATCTCCGAACTCTTCCCCAAGAGCAGCTAGCTTTTCCATTTTAAAACTTTCTAAATTGTTGGCTAAGAAAATAAAAGTCATCACACATAATTCCCAAACAAAATTAATCCTTAGAAAGATACATACAAATTTTTTTTGTACTGAATTTATGACAAACTATGTGAGAAATATTTAGTGCTATTCTTGTAGACATTACGAAAATATGAATAAATAAAGTCCAGAAGAGTATGTCATTCTTAAAAACTTTATGTCTACCACTATAGTATCAACATTTCTACGCCGACAGGCATGGTTTGACATGATTCCAGAAGCTTGTGAGTTTCTTGGCTGGAATAATCACGTGGAAATCAACTCCAGCTGTACCTTGAGGAAAATCTTTATTAAATATTTTGCATACCCATTTTACTAGAGTCACAGACAGCTGAAGTTGGTTGGAAATTCTAGAGTAACTTCCCCATTATGGAAATGAAAATAGCATATAACTTGGTATTCCCATTGATGGCATTTATCATAATAATTTCAAGGCCATAATAAGATCTGTAATTATTCAAGAGTTTAAAAACATGTTCTTAGTATAATGTATCCCAGAAGAGAAGTAAGAAGAAGGAATATTTCCCAGTTAATAATATTAATCAAATATATTCACTCTTAACCTGCACTTCTTCACAAAATAGTTTAGCTAAATCAAGAAAGTAAAATATTAGCTCTAGATTCTGAAGACCTTGTGCTTGGAACCAAAGTGACAAATTCCTTACCATTGCAATACCTCATTTAGATGATCAGTAAGCATTTTTTAGGCTGGTGACATTTTACACAGTGTGAGGTGGAGATCTAGTCTTTTCACTGTGTATCCAGAATACTTATTTAAAACAGTTTCTTTTGACATAAATTCCCACTTATATTCAAGCAAAAATGATGTTTTTCTCCCACATATTCCAAACCATCATCTCACAATATACAGCTGAACTGTAAACCTAAAAGAGACATGTATATTGTTTCATAGATGAAAAAAAAATCAAAATATAAAGAGATTGAGTGGCTTATTCCATTACACTACATAGCTAATCAGAGACAGGTCTGAGATGAAACCAGAGCTCAAGTGATATTTGATTCCTGACTCAATTAATCAATAATTACATGTCGAACACCTACCATGTCAAAAGCCCTTTATGAATAAGGTCTAGGGTTGGTTTCATAAGAACATGCACATTGGAATTATAAACAAGAGGTGATGATGCTTGAAATAGAAAAATAAGAGACTTACATGAATTGAGGAAGAGAATAAAGACCAAAGATGCATAGTCATTTTTACCTCAAACCTTAGAAAAGGAAAGATTACAAATATTAAATTGCAAACAACAAAACCAAATACAATTAACGCATCATCAAAAAAGAGCTAGTGACGTAGGTAAGAGAAAAATACAGAAAAATACTTTTATGCTCATAATTGGTGCTTAAACATATTATTATTTACATTTGAATGAGAACTTTCTGACAGTCATGGTAATTTACCTAAATTCCAGAAAATATTAGGGCATCCTTTTTGAGGTCCCAAATTTCATTGTAGAGAACTGCCCAACCTTATAACTCCCTTCCACATTCAACTATTCACTAATCTTAAATGGAAACTTTTTTCTCTGTATATTACTAAGTTTGAAAGCCAATCTAATTGGGGTTTTTGGAAAATAAATTTCAATATAATTACTAGTCATTTCCAAAACCCCCAAGATTTAAAGGAGAAGCTTATCTGGTGTCACCTCCTCTGTGAACTTATCTTTTGTCTCTCAAATCAATTAATATTTTCTGCCTCAGGCCCACAGCATTTTGCTTGAAATACTTACTGCATTCTGCCTTGCATTCCTATCAGTCATATACCAGGGAGATTTTCTCCAATTGTGTCTTCAATTACTATTCAAATGTCTGCTTTTCTCATAAGCACAAAGCTCATATTTTCAGGAACTGCTTTGTAAATTATGGGGATATCCCCCTAACATCCTCCTAAGCTTCCCCAATCCAAAACAGAATTCATCTTTTTCATTCAAATGCCTGTTGTTTAACAGTCCAACAAGCACAGCTGTGCTTGACAAGCAAAAGTAAGTGAGACCAATTCCCTGAATTCCACGAGTTTTAGTCTGTTCATATAAACAGGGCCATAAAAATATCATTGAAAATATAATACAATAAGCACATGTTCATTTAAAGGTGATCTCTTTATATCATCACCACCCTTGCCATCATTATAAAGTACAACATCATTATTATCGTCACAGCACTTACTGAGTACTTACTACCTCTCAGCCTCTCTACAACATGTAAATTCCACTAATTTCTTGCAACAATAAGAGGCAAGTACCAGTATGAGGCCTAATTTTAAAGCTGAAGAAACTAAGGTAGAGAGATCAACAATTTTCTTATAATATAAATCTGACAATCAAGTTTTTCATTGTCATTAAACTCTCATCTAATTTGTTAATATCAGTTACATTACATGATAAATATTAAATGTATATTAATAATATGTCAATAAGTAAAAATTAACTATATAATATTATGACAGAAATTATATAGAAATTTTTATATAAATTATTGACTATAGATAATACATGATTAATACATACTGATAACATAATTAATTAATAATAAAGTAAAAACTATCTAGATATCATTAAACTGCACGGTGGATACAGGGTTTCCCTTTTTAGGGCTAGACAGGGACTAAATTTTCTAGGCCTGGGTGAGCTCAGAAATTGGTCTCCCATCTCAAACTTGGTTGTCTTCAGACAGGCCCTTTCCAGGCCAAATTCTCTGAGCTCAAGCAAGGTCGGGAAAAAAGCATCCTGACCGGTATCTCAATTGAGCAGTTCCTTCTGGAGTTGGGAACACACACCCTACTGCCTTGCCTGGGCAAGGACTGAAAGGACCACATTCCTTGGTTAATTTTAAGATAATTTTCTGCCTGCAGGACCCTGACCAATTGTGACAGGTTCTAGATTGACATCCCCCAAACACCCCTTCCCACAGGATAGAAAAGCTGTATATAATCCCCTGGACAGAAGGCCCCTCTGGAGGACCTACACCCTCTCTTCCGCTCCTCATCTCTTTATCTCTCCATAAACTCTGTCCTTTTGCTTACTTGCATGGTCTCTGGTTTCATTCTTAGAGCCCCACGATCAAGGACCCAACACAGAGAGAAATTCTGGCCACATCATAGAGGTTGAGTTATTAAACAACAGGAACTCTATTTTGTTCAAAGCCCCACACTTTGGGCAGAGCTCAGTGGAGCACTTTATTTCTGGTCATTTCCCAATGCGTCTTTCCACTTTGCAAGGCTCCAAGTTTTAAGACATGACTGAAAGTCAGTTCAAATTGTTCTTGAATGTTTTCCAGGTTGCTTAGCACTGAGGAGATTTAGAGATAAAGGTTTCTGATAGCAAGTATCCTTATCTCTACTAGGCAAGAACCTATATACAAGACAACATACTAAGTGCTAAATAAAATAGGCATGGCCTACTGCACCAGAGGATCAAGAAAAATATGTCAAAGGTGTAATTGTGTACAGTAACTTGTAAATGTCCAGAACTTAGATCTTGGGGGGGCCAGGGATCCCAGTTCCCTGAACCTTGTTGACTTGGTTCCATTATTCATCTGAGTTAAAAAGTTCAACCAAGACGTGGAACTAATTGAAAACAAAAATGAATGGAAACAGAAAATAAAACTGGAGCAGCACAGGCAGTGTGAACAGAGAGCAAAGTAACCTGCACAAGTTTCAGTGTAACAAAGAGAAATTTGAAATAAACAGAAAGTTTAGAGCACTTCCAAAGGGAGTTAGAAGTGGGTCACTCTCATGAAAGAGAAGAGGGAAGGCCTTGTGGAGGTATAAACACCCTCTTTCTCTCTGTTTGAAATTGGTTGCAACTCTTTCACTGGCTTGTCCTTGCCTCCAGGAATTAATCCCTCTTCCATTGGTCACTGAGGACTATCTCTTCCTATTGGTCACTGGTTGCCTAGGTTACCTCACACCCACATTCTTTTCCCCTTCTTGGGGATGGGCACAGGTTCCCATGGGCCCTCCAGACCTCCTTGTCCATCAGGCCAGGCTTTCCTCCCATTCCCCTTGAACTCCCTTCTCCTTTTTTTTGGTGTCCCTTCTGACTGTAACTTATTAAAAATTTCGTTAGCGATCTATTCTCTCAAAGGACAGAGAGAAAAGATACTTTTAAGATGAAACTCTCTAGTTTACACACAAAATCACATCAGGCTGTGTCAGACACCTACATTTCAGCTCCCCATGCGAATGTGATAAGCATTATAGCTTTGGTTAATTATTTATAGCAAGCAGTCAGAGAGACAGTTTTCTTGTGAGCTCTCAGAAAGTCTACACTTATGGTCTGTGTTTCTGTAGTTGCCTTATTGATACATCAAAGTTGTAGTCTTTTGTGGATCTGTCTGTCCCTTAGAAAACTTAGATCATACACAAAGAAAAGAGGCATAGTATTCATTAGGTAGACACTTAGTCTTCCTTAAATCAAATTCACTTTTTATGGAATAAACTATTTCTTACAATTTATTTTTGCAATTACTAGGTTATCATAAAAAATAAATACAAGTGATTATAAAACCCAAGAATGCATGTGGCTCATAATCATATTTAGTATGGTAAGAATTTAAAAATCTCCAAATTATAGTCATCTTTACAAATTTAATTCTTAATATTTATAATAAAAACTTGATACTTGCAAGATTTTTTTTTTGTTTTAGCAAATTCCTTACTATAGGCATGTACTTACATACGATTAATAAATTTGAATAAAACAAATATACTGTATAATTCCACAAGTAAACACTGTTCAATGTCTGCATTTTACTAATTGTTTCCATGAGTGGGAGCAAAGTCTATCTCCATGTGCAACTCTGGGCCCACTCAGTCAGTAGGTACAGATCTAGTCACACCAATTGGTAAATTATTCAGTTAATAAAAAATAATTATCATTCAGGACATATATTGGTAAATAAATACCCGCTGATTGACTTGAATATTACAGTTGCTCCCTTGCTGCTCAAACGACCCTGGCTCATATCATGAGACAACACAGAACTTTTCCGAGGAAGAGCTAAAGCGTAACACGGCAGGACCTTCTCCAGCGCCCGGCCACGTCTGCTCTGATTGGTGCTGCCTACAACTATTCCAGTTGTTTCCAATTATTTGCCTTTCAGCCATACTCAGTTTCTCTGTGTGAGCCTCTCCAAGCATTGGAAACGGCCTCACGCGTTGCCAGGATTCATTACCAGTTGTCTCTCCTGGGTTTACACTTCCAAGTCTCTCTCTCCGGATGCCTCTCTGACACAGAGAGGAGGCAAAAAAGAAGAAAGCACCAAAGGGGGGGGGGGAAATGAGTATGTAGAAATCCCTCAAACTTTCATTATTTCCCAAGACTGTAACTTCTAGATGAGGTAAGGAAGACCTTGGAACAGGCACTGTGACACACTTCTCCCCAGTTCAAGTGCTGGGGAAATAGCTCGTGGGCAAACATAAGTAGTGAGGAAATCAAAGCAGCACAAATAGGGGTGAAAATGACATCGTCACTGTGCTCTGTGATCGGGGACGCTGTGCTGCCTGGTCACTACTCTCTGCCATTACTACTCCTTCCAGAAAACAGCTTACTAATGTATTTATGGATTTATTTTTTCTACAGTCAGTTAAGCTTGAATGCTTATTAATCAATCTTTTAACAATCTCTGGAGAGCACTGAATAAAATGAAGAGTGATTGCAAAACCAGCGTGTCGGGGCTTGTCCCAATGATCTTCTAAGAAGATTATCCCCCTCGGACATTCCTTGAGATACTATTTCTCTCTAAACTTCCTGTTCAAAGCCATTATGAGATGGCTACTTTTTTTAGTAGGCCATATTTGAGAACATCAATGTACTGCATATACTCGAGTATAAGCCGACCCCCTTAATTTTACCCTAAAAACTGGGAAAACTTAGTGACTCGAGTATAAGCCGAGGTGGAAAATGCAGCAGCCACTGGTAAATTTCAAAAATAAAAATATATACCCAAAACA
>CAUYPK010163992.1:0-50578 GCA_963574355.1 Loris lydekkerianus
CGGGAGGCTGAGGCAGAAGAATCGCAGAAGCCCAAGAGCTGGAGGTTGCTGTGGGTCCTGTGACTTCACGGCACTCCACCAAGGGTGGTAAAGTGAAACTCTGTCTCTACAAAAAAAAAAAAAAAAAAAAAAAAAAAAAAAATCCTTTTTTTTGAGACAGTCTCACTTGGTCACTCTCCGTAGAGTATTGTCTTAGCTCACAGCAACCTCAAGCTTGTGGGTTCAAGCGATCCTCTTGCCCCACCCTCCCAAGTAGCTGGGAATACAGGTGCTGGCCACAATGCCTGGCTATTTTTAGGGACAGGGTTTTGCTCTTGCTCAGGCTGGTCTCAACTCCTGAGTTCAGTTAATCCACCCACCTCAGTTTCCCAAGTGCTGGAATTACAGGCCTGAGCCACTGGCCTACAACATCCTATTTAGAAAAAAGATTTTTTTGTCAGATCTAGGAAAAATATGGGCCCTCACCTGTCCCACTATTTTATATAATATGCATTTTTGAAATTTTATACTAACATACTTTGTTTTTTTGAAATAATCTTGCTGTGTCACTTTGGCTAGAGTGCGGTAGCATCATCTTACAAGTAATCCTCCTGTCTTAGCTTCCCTGGGTAGCTGGCACTACAGGCATGCACTACCATGCAAAGTAATTAGTGATATATTTTATCTTTTTCTTTTTTATAGAGATGAGGTCTCGCCTTGCTCAGGCTGGTCTCAAACTCCGGGCCTCATGTAATCCTCTTGCATCAGCCTCCCAGAGTGCTAGGATTATAGGTGTAAGCCACTGTGCCTGGTCCCAACATACATTTTAAAATAAGAAAAAAAAACCTTTTTATTGTTGGGGATTCACTGAGGGTACAAAGATGAGAAAAAAATCTTAAAGCATGCTAAAACAGTATGCACTAAAAGATACATATGAAATATGTTTCATTGGGACATGAAAGTTTGGGTATTTTTCTGTATTTAAAATTTTATAGGTATTTGGGCAGCGCCTGTGGCTCAATGGAGTAGGGCACCGGCCCCATATGCCAGAGGTGGCGGGTTCAAACCCAGCCCTAGCCAAAAACTGCAACAACAACAACAACAAAAAATTTATAGCTACTTAAAAATTCAAGATTTTAGGCTGAGCATGGTGCTCAGCCTATAATCCTAGCATTCTGGAGGCAAAGGCAGGTGATTTGCTTGAGCTCAGGAGTTCCAGACCAGCCTGAGCAAGAGCAAGACCCCTGAGACCCTGTTTCTAAAAATAGCTGGGTGTTGTGATGGGAGCAGTATTCCCAGCTACTGGGGAGGCTGAGGCAAGAGAACCTCTTGAGCCCAGGAGTTTGAAGTTGCTGTGAGCTATGATGCTAGGGTACTCTACTAAAGCTAAAAGTCAAGACTTTCACCTATTTTTAGGGCCAGAACTATCCTTCTTCTTTCTCTAGAAGTATAACATAGCCATCATTCCTTGCTTTTCCTTTGCTGCCTTTTATGAGGTCTAGCACTTTCCACTTTGTGTTCCCTGCTCAGCTATACCGAGGGAGGGAAGGCTGAAGTGCTGAAAATTTAAACTTTGTATTTTCAAAAATAGAGTCATTCAGATATCTGGCTAGGAATATCCAATTTCTTTGAATGAAGCTATTATGCCAGAGGAATTTTTCACTCAACAATCCCTAAGATCAACAAACAGTCTCAGAGAGAAAAAGTAAACATGGCTGATAGCAGCCTCCCACCAAAAAAAAACACAGTAGTGGCAAACTAGTGGTCTTCATTGTTCTTTATTGAATGAGGATACTGGGGGGCAAGCATCAGGGATCAAGAGCAGCAACAGCAGAAACAATTATAAAAGTATCAAAAATATAAAATATGAGCACTGAGGAGAGTAGGTAGGTTGGGCAATGGCCCAGTGAGGTCTTGGGGACAGAGGGCTAAAGACTGTCTACCGCCTCCAAGGAAATCTAGGCCTGGGGGGCCTGTGCACTAGTCTTGGCTGAGGGTGGAAGAGGCTTGAATGGGAGCCAACCTTGGGCCTTGAAGTAGGAGACCAGTTGTGTGGGCACTTCTGCGAGTACAGTCTGCGCCAGTGCCTCCCGAGGGGCCTGCCAAGACAAGAAGGGCAAGGTTAGAGGTGGCCCAAAATAGCTGCCCAAGGTCTATACTTCATATCCAAGAAAGGATACAAAACCCAACACCCAACCCTGCCCTCAATGTAGGGGAAAGGGCAAGTATCCCCACTCATATGAGGGTGAGGGTAAACCCCCAGATCAAACTTGCCCACACTCACATTCTGGAATCGGCGGTAGGGCACAAACTGCACTATGTCCCGGGCAGCGGCCTGCCCAGAACATGTTCGCAAAGGGCCCCCATCAGCGTCCAGCTGTTCCATGGCTTGGAAGTCAGCACCACCTACACCCACAATGATCACCGACATAGGCAGGTTCGAGGCATGCACCACAGCCTCACGTGTGGCATCTACATCTGTCACAGCACCATCCGTCAACAGCAACAGCACGAAGTATTGCTGGGGACAAGCCAATTTGTGTCCTGAGGAGATCTTCCTTCCCAAACTCCTTCATACACCCCACCCATACATTCCCACCCTGAAAAGTCCCTTATTACATAGTCCTCAAAGGGAGCCTCTAACCCACCACCATTGCCACTGCTGCCCACAGCCCCCCTCACCAAGGCAGTCGCTTGATGTGCAGCCTGGGCTGCAAACCTGGCCACATGGTTGATGATGGGTGCAAAGTTGGTGGGGCCATACAGGCGAACTTGGGGCAAGGCTTGGCGGTAGGCATCCACAATGCCCTGGATGCCTGCAGAGTAAGGCAAAAAAGACGGTAAAATCCTAGATCTCTTGAGACTGGGCCACTCCTGAAATCACCCTATCATAGCCAAGATTTGGGAACTTATGTGCATTTCATTCAATCACCCTATAACCCAGTGTATGTACCTCTATCCACAGATGAGGAAACTAAGGTGCAAAGAGAGGCACGAACTCGCCTTAAATCACAGCTTGAACTAAAACCCAAATTAAGAGGATTCCCTGTACAAAATCAGGAGATATTGAGCATCAAAGTATAACCTACTTAATAAAATAATGAATTACAATCTATTTAATAAAGATCCATACAGGTATTAATTATGGGGAAAAAGGGAAAGCTCTCAATACAGAAGGAAGAATTACAAAATCATTTGATAATCATCATAGAAATAACTTATTAAGGCAAGGATCATCAATGGATGTTAAAACTAGAGAGTGGGCTTGGCACCTGCCACATACACCAATGGTTCAAACCTGGCCTGGGCGAGCTATACAATAATGACAACTGCAACAAAAAAATAGCTGGGCATTATGGCAGGTGCCTGTAGACCCAGCTATTTGGGAGGCTGAGGCGAAAGAATCTCTTGAGGTAAGAGTTTGAGGTTGCTGTGAGCTTTGATGCCACAGCACTCCACCAAAGGTGACATACACTCTGTCTCAAAAAAATACATAAATAAAATTAGAGAGTGTAGGCTCCACGCCTGTAGCACAGTGGTTATGGCACTGGCCACATGCACAGAGGCTGGCAGGTTTGAACCCAGCCCGGGACAGCTAAACAATGACAACTGCAACAACAACAAAAAATAGTTAGGCATTGTGGCAGGCACCTGTAGTCCCAGCTACTTGGGAGGCTAAGGCAAGAGAATCGCTTAACCCCAAGAATTTGAGGTTGCTGTAAGCTATGGCGTCACAGCACTCTACTGAGGGCGACATAGTGAGACTCTGTCTCAAAAAAACACCTAGAGAGCCGGGCACGGTGGCTCACGCCCCAGCACTGTGGGAGGCTGAGGAGGAAGAATTGCTTGAGCTCAGGAGTTTGGGACTCGCCCTAACTCATGAAAAAACTGGAAAAACTCAGCCAGGCACCGCAGCAAGCGCCTGTAATCCCAGCGGCTTCCAGAGGCTGAGGCAGCCCACTGCACTCTGCTCAGGGGCATAGGGTGGGACTCTGTCTCAAAAAAACAAACAAACCTAGAGTATAGCTGAGCACACAGTAGTGTATGCATGTGTAATTCCAGCTGCTTGGGAGGAAGAAAGGAAGGATTGTGTTTAGGAGTTTGAGGCCAGACTAGGCAACACAGCAAGATTCTGTCTCTAAAAAAAATTATTTTTAACTGGGGGAAAAGTTGATGAACAATCGGATATTTATATACTTCATAGTATCTTCTTCCTTTTTTTTTTTTTTTCTTGACACAGTCTCACTGTGTTGCCCTGGGTAGAGTGTGGTGGCGTTACAGCTCACAGCAATCTCAAACTCTTGGGCTTAAGCAATTCTCTCGCCTCAGCCTCCCAAGTAGCTGGGACTACAGGCGCCTGGCTATTTTTTGGTTGTAGTTATCATTGTTTTTTGGCAGGCCTGGGTTGGATTCGAACCTGCCAGCTCCGGTATATGTCGCTGGCGCCCTAGCCACTGAGCTACAGGCGCTGAGCCTATAGTATCTTCTTAAAAGATACTAATTACAAAGGAAAACAGAGTACTTTGTACAGTGGAGATGTACTGGTAGACATTACCTTAACCAAGTGATCAAAGTTAACCTGATTGGTAATAGGACAAATCAACTTCATGTGCCTCTTGATATGATGCACTGAGAAGAATAGACAGCAGCACTTCAGGGGTATTTCTGCTACAAATGTATAACCTGAATTTAATCATATCAGGTAAACCCAAACTGAGGGACATTCTAGAAATTATCTGGCCTCTACGCTTCAAAAATATTATCATCAAAGACATGAAGAACTCATCCAGATAAAAAGATATAATTGAATACACTGTGTGACCTAAGATTTTTTTTTAGAGACAGTCTCATTTTATAGCCCTCGGTAGGGTGCCGTGGCATCACACAGCTCACAGCAATCTCCAACTCCTGGGCTTAAGCCTCAGCCTCCAGAGTAGCTGGGACTATAGGCACCCGCCACAACGTCCAGCTATTTTTTTGTTGCAGTTTGGCTGGGGCTGGGTTTGAACCCGCCACCCTCAATATATGGGCCTGGCACCTCACCGACTGAGCCACAGGCACCGCCCAGTGACCTAAGATTTTTTAATTTTTTGCGTAAAAGACATTAGGACAGGCTCAGCTCCCTGTGGCGCTGGCCACATACACCGATGGTGGCGGGTTTGAACCCAGTCAGGGGCAGCTAATCGACTGCAACAAATACCCGGGCGTTATGGCAGGTGTCTACAGTCCCAGCTACTTGGGAGGCTGAGGCAAGAGAATCACCTAAGCCCAAGAGTTGGAGGTTACTGTGAGGTGTGACGCCATAACACTCTACTGAGGGTGACATAGTTGAGACTCTGTCTCAAAAAAAGAAAAAGAAAGCAAGAAAGAGAGAAAGAGAGAAGAAAGAAAGAAAAAAAGACAGACATTAGGACAACTGGCAAAATCTGAATAAATGCTATAGATCAGATAATAGTTTGATGTTAATTTTCTCATTCTGAGAACTGGACTATGGTTATGTAAGAAAATATCCTTGGGGGCAGAGCCTGTGGTTCAGTGAGTAGTGTGCCCGCCCTGTATACCAAGGGAGGCAGGTTCAAACCCGTCCTGGCTAAACTGCAACAAAAAAATAGCCCATTGTGGTGGGCGCCTGTAGTCCCAGCTACTTAGGAGGCTGAGGCAAGAGAATCACCTAAGCCCAAGAGCTGGAGGTTGCTGTGAGCTGTGACACCATAGCACTCTAGATAAAAGAAAATATCCTTGATTTTGGAAAGGACACCCTGAAGTATTTACGGGCCATGTGGATCATGATGGGTATAATGTTGGTGGCGCCAGAGAGGCAAACTTGGGGCAGTTCACCACAACATTCTCAAACATTTAAAAAATCTTAAAAATGTATATATGCACACACACACACAGAGTATACATATGAGAGTAAATGTGGAAAAATGTTAATGTTTACAGAATCTGAGTAAAGGTGAACAATAGCCCCTATGACTCAGACACTGATCCCTAAGTTCCAATGACATGAACGCCTATGACTATTTCTATAAATTTTTTCTAACTCTGAACTTATGTCAAAACACAGTTAAAGAGGGCGGCGCCTGTGGCTCAGTGAGTAAGGTGCCGGCCCCATATACTGAGGGTGGGGGGTTCAAACCCAGCCTCGGCCAAACTGCAACAACAAAAAAATAGCTGGGCGTTGTGGCAGGCGCCTGTAGTCCTAGCTACTCAGGCCTGAGGCAAGAGAATCTCCTAAACCCAGGAGTTGAAGGTTGCTGTGAGCTGTGATGAAAATACAGTTAAGGAGGGGCAGAGCCTGTGGCTCAAAAGAGTAGGGCACCGGCCCCATATGCTGGAGGTGGTGGGTTCAAACCTAGCCCCAGCCAAAAACTGCAAAAAAAAAAATACAGTTAAAGTCTCTTTGCCTATTTCCCATGGCAATGAGGTCCATTTGCTGTTTATGGAGAACTTAATCTTTCTTTCTCTTCCTCGATAAAAGTTTATTTCACACTCGCAGAAAAAAATATACAGAAAAGAAAATTTATGGCCAGTCGTGGTGGCTTACACCTGTAATCCTAGCACTCTGGGAGGCCAAGGTGAGAGGATTGCCTGAGCTCATGAGTTCGAGACCAGCCTGAGTCACAGCAAGACCTCATCTCTAAAAATAGCTGGGTGTTATGCCAGACGCCTGTAGCCCCAGCTACTTGGGAGGCTGAGGCAAGAAAATATCTTGAGCCCAAGAGTTTGAGGTTGCTGTGAGCTATGATGTCACAGCCCTCTATCAAGGGTAATGAAGTGAGACTCAGTCTCAAAAAAAAAAAAAAAAGGCACCCTGCAAGGAGGCAATCAAAACTTCCACCAATGCCCAAGTAAGTACCTGTGAGCTTCTATGCTTACTGCTTTACTTGCATCCTCTCCTTGAATATTCAATATCCTAAAATATTGTCTTATTACAAAATCAAAACACACATATGCTCCAAGTTATGTGGAGTGATGATTAGATTCCAAAAGCCTACTGGTAAAATCCACCCCTCTGGATAACGTAGGCAGGTTATTATGCCCCCCCACTCTCCTTTGCCTGTGTAGACATGTCTTTCTAGGTGTAGACCAGTGGTTCTCAACCTATGGGTCATGACCCACAGGAACTGTATTAAAGGGCCACAGCATTAGTAAGGTTGGGAACCACTGGTGTAGACAGATCTACCTTTAAGTAGATGTGGGAACTTACCTGCACAGTAGGGATTACTGGGATTGAAGTTCAATGAAAATTCATGTGAGACCTGAGGACAAGAATGAAAATGAAATTCTTCTCCCATGAACCTCTTTGTGGTTAAGAATAAAGGCTCTATCTCTATGTACCAAGATTTCCACAGGAGCTATTTAGTCCTGAGGACTTGCTACATACACACACACACACACACACACACACACACACACACACATATACAGGGACATGCTTGCAGGGTCTCTGCATCTTCTCTCTCTTTTTTTTTTTTTTTTTGAGACAGAGCCGCAAGCTGTCGCCCTGGGTAGAGTGCCGTAGCATCACAGCTCACAGCAACCTCCAACTCCTGGGCTTAAGCGATTCTCTTGTCTTAGCCTCCCAAGTAGCTGGGACTACAGGCGCCCGCCACAACACCCGGCTATTTTTTGGTTGCAGCTGTCACTGTTGTTTGGTGGGCCCAGGCTGGATTCAAACCCACCAGCTCAGGTGTATGTGGCTGGCACCTTAGCCACTTGAGCCATAGGCGCCAAGCCATGCATCTTCTCTTAATGCTGAGTACTAGCACCAAGTTAAGTTCACTGCATCACCCCAAATCAGAATCCTGAAACTGAAAATAGAGTGAGGGAAAGGAAGAAAGCTCACCTGCCAATCAGGGGGTATCTGGGCCCCAAATCCAAATGCTGGGAACAGCTTGTCCCTGTAAGAAGACAGTAAGTTGGGGAAGAGGCAGTGAGGGGGCTGTGAGCTCAGAGGCTAACGCATTCACAGGGCATGGGGACGGCGAAGAGAACAGCTACTCACGAGTCATAGTCTTGAATCACACTGCCCACACTCCACAGTGCTGTCAGGTACTCATTGACCCCTGTTGGACTCAGGTAGTGTAAGGAGTTGGGTGAAGAGGGGTCTCCATTGGATCCAGTGAAGTCTATGCCTACCTGGAAGGAGGTGAAAAATGGAAGTGAAGACCACCTGGAGCTCCAGACCTGTTCTTTTGTGTCTAGTAAGGCAACTTACAGTGAAGTTGATCTGACAACCTCCCATCACGTAGTCCAAGAAGGAATACTCTGTTTCTACCTGCAGATGAAACCAGAGTCATGGCTTGGGTGACAGTGTTGGAATCATGAAGCTTAGGGATCAGAGCCTGGGTCATAAGAGCTATTGTCTCACCTGGCAAATTTTAACATGGATAGTTCCAGAATTCTTATAGTTTTTCTTTTTTTGCTGCTTCTCAGGATGGATACATTCAAACTGAGCCTGGTGAAAACAGAAAAATTAAGGGTAGGAAATTCCCAGAGCATCAAAAACTAGAGGTGCCCTCTTCTCCCTCTCCCCCAAGCTGTAACCGTCTGTGCCCACTTCAACGTCCCTGAGAAGGGCCAGGGCTCACCGGGACTGCCTGCAGCTGGGCCAAGCTGGTATAGAAGGTACCAATGAGATCATGTGAGCCATCGCTGTCGTAATCAGAGCATCGCACCTGAGAGGAAGGTGTGTGTGGAAATAAAGGAATTAGGTGACAGGTAAGAATAAGTCCCTCCCCAGGCTCTCTTCCCTGTTCATCACTCAGAAAGCAAGCTCCTCACCTGGATGGGTGTGCTGGGGTCCCCACCACAGAAATGCTGCAGGGGGACTGAGAAGGGCTTCCATGAGGGGTTCAAGTTGTTCTTGATTACCTGAGGATGGAAGGCGAGGCTTCTTGTGAGCTGTGGCGTGGCCTATGAGGAGCTGCCACCTTTCCTACCCAGACTTTCTGCATTCCAAATCTTGCTAGTCACAAACCCTAGGAGTTTCTCTCCTACCTCACCCTACCCAAACCCAGGGTTTTCACACCTCAGATCTGTACGTTAGGTGCCATTTCCCATCACCCTGGCGAAAGAACTCCAGGAATGGATCCGATTTTCCTAGGAAGTCCTGCCAATGCCACAGAGATCTGAGTTATAGGACTCAGGGAAAAACAACCACTGTCAGCCCTCTGTCCCCCCACACCATCCCTATTTCCTTATTTCTTGGATTCCCAGGGTCTCCTTCTACACACACCTTCTTATCTAGGTTTCTGGCCTCCACCTCCATGTTTACCACACGACTGTCCTTCAACTCCTGAGCTGAGACCTAAATAAAGGATACTGTATCATGAATTCTTCATTGATAGAAGCCTGCACCCCTACCCTTACTGGGTTCTTCCTTACCGTGATAGTCCCCCGCCCTGCAGGCTTTCCAGGCTTCAGCATCAAAGGTAGAGTCAGTCTCTGGCTAGACACAATCTGGAGCAAAGCAGCAAGTGGAGGGAGATCTCAGGCAGGGTTAGGTCCTGCTTACTTCTCCCACCTCCAGGATCCAGGCAGGCAAGGCTGTCTGACAGAGCTCTTACAAAACACCTGTTGTCTGAAGGATTCTAATCCTGGGCCTTACATACCTGTCCTAAGGAACACTCAGCCCCCCCTAGGAAGTCATCATCCCCCAGGTCTGGTGTCTTGTTGTCTATGTCATAGATTCCAAAGCGTAGCTTCTGGACTGTCTCAAAATGGTACTCAAGCTGCAGAGTCTTGGAGAACTGAGGGCTTGAGCAGTTCCGCACTTGTTCAGTCCGGCCGAGCTGTAGGCAGAGGCCAATAAGCATCACAGTCATATACTCTCCACCCCAAATCTAGTCCTAGCCTCCCTCCACAACCTTAACCTCCATGGTCCACCTCACCTCAGCCCAGCTGCCCCCTCCCACATCTTGTAAAAGGACGCAGAGTGGGTCAGACTTGGAGCCGATGTCCTTGTCAATAAGGTGGTCACAGGAAATGGACAGCTGAACCAAGGTCACACAGCAGGCCATCTAAAAGAAAAGGAGCTAGGTCAAGCACCAGAGACCCTACTTTCTTTACCCTTCCTTGACTGGTCTCAGGGTAGGGCTTAATCTATATCCACCCCATCTCCCCCATACTGACCCTCAGTCAATCCCTCCCCTAACCCACCCCACAGTACCCATACTGGTTCCTCATCATCTCCATTTGGAATGCTGTTATTAACCAAAGTTAGAATGATTTTTTAGAGTTCAACTTCTTCATGTGCTGCCCTTCCACAGATGTCAGCCTCTGCTTGAATGCATCCAATAAGGAAAACCTCACTACTCTTTCAATCTATTCATCAGAAAAGTCTAGCTCCATAGGTCCTAACCAAACTGACCCACATTTGTGGAATTCCCACTTCTACATATTTGTCTGTCTTCTTCTCCAGTCTAGGGCTCCACAGGAAAACCTTATTCTATCTCCTTATGAGAACCTATCTGAAACCTGGAAGCTGTGAACAGTCCTAGCTAAAATCTGGAGAAACAGCCCCAGTTCTTTTGACTTTTGCCTCTAGAATGTGGCCTGCAGACTTCTGCCATCCTGATTACTCCTTTGGAGGTTCCCTGAGGACAGATCCAGAGCAAAATATATGCTCCCCCTAGGGAGCAGAACCACACTTTCCCCAAGTCACAATCTGAACTCCATGCCTGTCACATCCCATGCTCTCAGGCTGTGTTTACACAGTACAGAGACAAATGAAAAGAATGCTCATTTCATTATTGCTGAGAACAACAAAAAACTTAACGCAGCTTAAAGGACGGTCAATTAGCTGGTGATTAGATTATGGTGTGTTTGACCAATGGAATGCTGAGTAGCCACTAAGAAATAATTAGGGCAGGGTGGCACCTGTGGCTCAAAGGAGTAGGAGGCCGGGCCCCATATGCTGGAGGTGGCAGGTTCAAACCCAGCCCTGGCCAAAAAAATGGAAAAAAAAAACACAACAATTTATGTGGCCGGTGCCCATAGCTCAATGAGTAGGGTGCTGGCCACATACACCAAGGCTGGTGGGTTCAAACCCGGCCTGGGCCAGCTAAAACAACAATGACAACTACGTTTGGTGGGATTACACCTGTGGTGCATCTTACAAGGGTATATGTGAAACTTAGTAAATGTGGAATCAAAATATCTTAGCACAATAACTAAGAAAATGCCAGGAAGGCTATGTTAACCAGTGTGATGAAAATGTGTCAAACGGTCTATGAAACTACTGTATGGTGCCCCATGATCACATCAATGTACACAGCTATGATTTAATTAAAAAAAAAAAAAAAAAAAAACAATGACAACTGCATCAAAAAAAATAGCTGGGTGTTGTGGCGGGAGCCTGTAGTCCCAGCTACTTGGGAGGCTGAGGCAAGAAATACCACAATTAGGGCAAAATTTTATTGATATTATATGAAAAAATAAAGTTGTAAAAGATGCTGAATATGATTCCACTTTGTGGCGGCTCAGTGGGTAGGGTGCCCGTCACATACATGGAAGCTGGCAGGCTCGAACCCAGCCTGGGCCAGCGAAAACAACAATGACAATTGCAACAACAACAAAAAAATAGTCAGGCATTGTGGCAGGCGCCTGTAGCCCCAGCTATTTGGGAGGCTGAGGCAAGAGAATCACTCAAGCCCAAGAGTTTGAGGTTCCTGTGACCTGTGATGTTACAGTACTCTACCCAAGGTGACAACTTGAGACTCTGTCTCAAAAAAAAAAAAAAAAAATGCTGAATATGATTTCACTTTAAATTGTGTAAGTGTATATACAATAGATTTTAATATATACACAAAACAAATAAACACACAGAAATGTGGAAGTTACACCAAATAATTACAGTTTTAGTTAGCTCAAAGGAGCAGAAAGAAGGTGAAATGTTTTTGTTTTTTTTAAACAGGCCTGGGCCAGCTTTGAACCTGCCACCACCGCTCTAACCACTTAACCACAGATGCCCAGCCCAGAAAGTGAAAATGTTATCAATTCTATACACTTCTGTACTGTTTCAATGTTTTATATTGTTTTGTTTTAGATTAATAAGAGAAAGGTTTATTTCTGAATACCATGAGCATGGGGGAACCACAAGAATGATTACCCGTTTGTTTTTTAAAGGGCCTCATTATCCTTAGCTCCCTCTATCCCTCATCTACACCTCAAGTCCTCCTATTCGTTCTAAGCTCAAAGCTTCTACACTTCTAGTTCCACAACCCCTACCTAACTCCAATCCTTGAAGTCCCTTGCCTACTCCCTGGTTTTTCCTTTTTAGCTCTATTCCACCTAGTCATTCCTCATGCCAGCTTCCAGAGTCTCCAACCTAATTAAAAGCCCTATATAAATGCCCACTGTCCTTAGGTTAAGAGCCAAACACCCCAGGAGGGACACCTTGTCACACAACTCCAGGGGCCTATCCGCACAGAATTTGGTAATTGTACAATATGGTGACCCTGCATTCCTAGTTCAACTTCAAAGGCCTTACTGAGTCTGCTACCAGCTCTACCTCCTGCCACTTATCTACCCATCCAACTAGTTATCCAAAGTGATTTGTGGTTCATCAAATACACACACGCTGTCACTTCTGACTTCCCTGCCTCACAAGTTTCTTGTCATCCAGGCGTCTGGCAATAACATTATTCCTTTATGAAGCCTTGCCCATCTTTCCCAGGTAGGATTTTCTTATCTGTCATCCGGATGACTGAACTGGTTTCCTCATTAGCCTTTCTGCAACCACACACAGATTTCTGTGTTTACTGGCCAAAAAGAAACCAAATCATGGCTCAGCACCCATAGCACAGTGGTTATGGTACCAGCCACATGCACCGAGGCTGGGGGGTTCAAGCCTGGCCCGGGCCAGCTAAACAACGACAACTGCATAAGAAAATAGCCGGGAGTTGTGGTGGGCACCTGTAGTCTCAGCTACTCGTGAGGCTGAGGCAAGAGAATTGCTTAAGCCCAAGAGTTTGAGTTTGCTGTGAGCTGTGATGCCACAGCACTCTGCCGAGGGCGACACACACTCTGTCTCAATAAAAAAAAAAAGAAACCAAATCATGTCGCTTCTCTGCTTACAACTCTGGAGTGGCTTTGCCAAACACTCAAAATAAAATCCGAAGTTCTTACCATGGCTTACAACTACAACTTACTATCATCTCTATATTGTTAGTACTAGTGCTTAGCACAGGCAGGTGCTTGAAATAGTTGGTACTCATAACTGTTTGTCGAACAGTGAGTGTGCTTTTGCTCAACTCATACTTCAGGCCATTTTCATTTAAACTAATGTTCAGCAGTAAACCTTCCCTATCCTGATCTTGTACAGTTAAGCTTTAAAGTTTAAACACAGGACTCCTACAACTCAGTATTAAATGATAGTCAATTTAAAGATGAGGAAAAGATTTGATCAGACACTTCATAAACGAATAAGGAAATAAATAAGGAAATGATCCACACCATCAGTCATCAGGGAAACACAAAACCACAAGGAAATACTGTCACATACCCACAGTGAATAAAACTGAAAGGACTGACAAAGCCAAATGTTGGCAAGAATGTTGTTAGTGAAAGCATTAAATATACAACTCTGGAAAACATTCTGACAGCTTATCAGAAAACCAAACATATACCTAGCCCAGGAGTAATTCCACTCCTAGGTTTTTATCCAAAAGAAGTGAAAACATTATGTCTACAAAGATTTTTACAAGAATGTTCATAGCACTTTATTGACGATAGCCAAAAACTTAAAAAACAGCCTAGGTATTCACCAATATGAGAATGGATAACTGTGATATTTACCAAAAACTATTCAGCAAAAACAAACGACTAATATCTGTAACACGGATATATTTGAAGGGTAAAATAGATTCCAACAGGCATAACTAACCTATCCCAAACAGTGTTTGTCCTCCCTGCTTCCCAAGAAGAGTAGGTACTCACGGAAAAGAAGACTAGGAAGGAATGGAGAAGTTCCTCTGCAAGATAGGAATGTATGTTACAGGAAACTATACATTCGTCACTTTATTCTGAAGGTACACTTACATCTGATTGTAAAAAAAGTTTTTCTGAGAAAGAGTCTCAAGCTGTCACCCTGGGTGAAGAGTGTTGTAACATCATAGCTCATAGCAACCTCCCAACTCTTGGGCTCAAGCAATCCTCTTGCCTCAGTTTTTCTATTTTTAGTAGAGATGAGGTCTCAATTTTTGTTGAGGTGGTCTTGAACTCATGAGCGCAATCTATATAGATAAATGTATCTATCTATCTATCTATCTATAAACTTTGCTGCACACTGAAAGTTTTCATAATAAAACTTGGGAGACTCGGCGCCTGTGGCTCAAGCAGCTAAGGCACCAGCCACATACACCTGAGCTGGCAGGTTCAAATCCAGCCCAGGCCCACCAAACAACAATGATGGCTGCAACCAAAGAATAGCCAGGCGTTGTGGTGGGCGCCTGTGGTCCCAGCTACTGGGGAGGCGGAGGCAGGAGAATTGCTTGAGCCCAGTAGTTTGAGGTTGCTGTGAACTGTGATGACACAGTGCTCTACCCAGGGTGACAGCTTGAGGCTCTGTCTCAAAAAACAAACAAACAACAACAAAAAAAAACTTTGGGGAAAATTTAAATGGAAGACTAGAGGACCTCCCCCTGGTAAGAAGTGAACAAAAGCTTTAGCAGTGATTACCTGGGGTAGTGAGATTATAGGCAACAATTGGAGCTATTGTCTTCTCACTCCATGACTTCTCAGAGCCCCCAGAGAAATGCTTCTGGTCTGGGCCAAACACATGCAGTAGGCCAGGAGTGCCTGCCTGTGCTAAAGCATTCTTTCCTAGTCATTATAACACTTTTCCCAGAATACATGCTTTTTCAGTTTCTTTGTTGAATTCAGACTCAAACACCAACCATATTGTGTGGACTTGCATGTGCCTCAGTAGCATATGGGGCTGGACTTTTCACTGAAGTGAAGCTAATATGGTGGCCTGGCTTCCATCCTGAGAGGTCAGAACTTCTGTGCAACCACACAGTTTTGTTTTTCAAAGATCAGCCTCTTCTTTCTCATCAGAATGGGCAACCCTTTATAAACAATTTTTTACAATGTGTGGTTTTCTATCCCTTGAGCCATATTCCCCTTACATGACCTATAATCCATGATATTATTAGTCTCCTCCAAATCCTATTTATCTACTTTGAAATCTACCTCTACTTGGAAATTTTTTATTAAAACAGTCTTCTCAGCATGACACCCGTACACATGGTTACAGCGCCAGCCACATACACTGACACTGGTGAGTTTGAACCTGCCCAGGGCCAGCTAAACAATAACAACTGCAACAAAAAGAATTGTGGGGCGTTGTGGCGGGCACCTGTCTACAGTCCTAGCTACTTGGGAAGTTGAGGCAAGAGAATCTCTTGAATCCAAGAGTTTGAGGTTGCTGTGAGCTGTGACACCACAGCACTACTGAGGGTGACATAGTGAGACTCTGTCTCAAAAAAAAACAAAAACAAAAAAATTCTTCTCTTGGGGCCAAGAGTGCTGGCTCATACCTGTACTCCTAACACCCTATGAGGCAGAGGCAGGCGGATTGTTTGAGCTTACAAGTTCGAGATCAGCCTGAACAAGAGAGAGACCCTGTCTCTAAAAAAAAATAGCCAGGCTTTGTGGTGGGCACCTATAGTCCCAGTTACTCAGGAGTCTGAGGCACGAGAATCACTTGAGCCCAGAAGTTTGAGGTTGCTGTGAGCTCTGATGCCATAGCACTCTATCCAGGGTGACAAAGTGATACTCTGTCTAAAAAACAAGCAAGCAAACAAAAAAACCCTATTCTCTCCTGTACCTGTGTTTTTCATGTTTTAATTATCCTGTCTCTCTTGAACAGCTACTTACTTTAAAACAGATTCATTTGCTTTCCCTTAGTGCCATTAAATAATTAACCCCATGGGACTTTCAACCTACTTTTTAGAACCAAAATTTTACAAAACCATATTAAATATCACATTTAAGTGAGTCAAAAAGAGAAGTCATAAAATTTATATCTATTTTTATAAGAGAGGTTGGACTAGTACTTGCCAGATCTCTATGCACTCTTGTCAACCAGCACATTTTACCTACATGTCCATCATGGTCTAATTGTCCTCACCGGTTGCATTCGGTCCCCTACCCCCCCATCTGTTGTCTATGTTGAAGTAAGACACCTCTGACTCCAATCCAACAAAATCTTGTTTCTCATAATCCTATCAAAATGTGTAACTTGTATTTCCCCTTAGATTAAAATTCAACAAAGGGACCACACCAGCCATGTTGCCATTTCAGTGACTGGCACATAATAGGGTACTCTATTGAAATCTGTTAAATGAATGAATGCCAGGAAAGAACTTATAACCCAAGGATCTTCAGAAATAATCCAAATCTATCCCTGACCTGCTGCTTAAGACATTTAAGGTTGAGGGCTTTTTAGAAACATCCAACACGAAATACCAGCTTGTTCTATCTATATATGCCACTACTCATCCATTTCCATTTGGAGCAAGTCAGCAATTGCAAATGGAAAACAGCCAAGTGTAGAGCACCAACCATTCCTGCCGTTCCTTTTTACCACTTGACATTCTCATTTGCTTCCACTTCTCCTTGTTTTCCTCTGTTTACTCTTTCTGCCAACCTCCAAGTGCCCTGATCGGCACATTCTCTCACTGTCCCTTAAATAAGCCACATTTATTCTCGTTTTTAGAGCTTACAATTCACAAAACGTCAGAAATAAAAAGGAACTAAGAGATCACCTAACCCAAGTCCCTCAATCCAAGGAATACACGATCCAGCTAAGGCCACATACATGGCTAAGTGAAAGGAGGACTAGAACTCACATCCACTGACTCTCACACGCTCCAGAACTTTGGACAGTAGTTATTTATATTCTTCTCTCCCGGAAGAACCTTGCTTCTGATAGTCAATAGCAATCTGATTAGTGGGCAAGAGTACAGGTTCTGCATTTAAGTGACCAGGCTCCAAATACTGGCCTTACTCCTTCCTAGCTAATATACCATATTAATGTCCTATCAAGGTAACCTGGGCATAAAATTCCTAATATTACTAAAGTGAATATGTTCTATTTCTGAAAATTAATGCAAATAATGTATGCAAGGTGCTTCCTATAGAGTGTAGAACTACTGTAACCATGTATTAGCTACTACCATCATGATTCTTCAAGCCTAGCTCACATACATTCCCCTTTTCATGATCTTTCCAGCACTCAGTAAGTTCTTACTCTGGGTTACTTTACTCAATTCATACCACACAATTGCTTTGTGTCAATGTTTCTCCTGCTTCTTATCTATCAATTAAATGACAAGTCTTAAATCAATGGTTCTGATCTGTGGGTCGCAACCCATGCAGCATTAGGAAGGTTGAGAACCACTGGGTTAAATGCTTCTTCAGCATCTCCTGCCATACAGCACAGACCTAAAAATATGAGAATTCAAAACACCTGTGGGAAGTTTACTGCAGTATGCTGGAGCAGGCTTGTGTGACTTTCAAGAGACAACCATAAAATGTTAAAGAATTTTGCAAGCAGGTGGCCTCATTTTAAACTACAGAAACTGAGCAAATGCTCAAGTCAGGACTTCCTTTGCCCTGCCAGCCAGGGTACCAGAGAGAATCCCTCTGCTAACAGGGAGCCACTTGCCTTCATTTTCTATGGCATCCCTGCTCTGCCTTGGGAAGTTCTAACTCTGTTCTTCATAAATCCTAGAACAGATGCTTTTTCCTGTGTCCAGTGAGATCCAATTCAGTGCCAAAAGAGCTGCAAATTCATCCATCAGTCCTTACACTGCCCTCTTCCACTCCCAAAGCCCTAACCACAAAAGGCAATTCTAACTTCCTTTAATCCACCAAGGTAATGGCCTCTGAAGTTGCAGAGAGGTGGCAAGGAGAAGGTATAAAAAACTTAAGTATCTGAGTGGCAGATCAGTCCTTTAACAAACCAAAGTCATGCTCATACTCCTACCTTGGCATGCTGGAGCAGCTCACAGATGCTGGATCAAGTCTTGAAAGTTAATGAGGAAATCCTCCATAGGCTCCCAAAAAGGAACTATCCACTGAATACTTTCTTCCCCATAAGGTTGGAAAATACTACACCCACCACCATCACCACTTTCTTTACTTCTCAGCCTCAGAGCAACATGGAGATGTTAGACTAGTTTCTTTTATCCCTGCTTCTCTAACTCAGAATTCTCCAAATTTAAGTTAGCACCTTCAGATACATTCTTTATAGGTCACAAACTGAACCCAAAATGCAAATCCTGGCTAGGAGTGATGCCTCATGCCTGTAATCCTAGAACTCTGGGAGCCAGGGCAGGTGGACTGCCTGAGCTCAGGAGTTTAAGACCAGCCTTAGCAAGAGCAAGACCCCATCTCTAAAAATAGCTGGGAGTTGTGACGGGCACCTGTAGTCCCAGCTACTTGGGAAGCTGAGGCAAGAGGATCACGTGAGCCCAAGAGTCTGGGGTTGCTGTGAGCTATGACATCATTGCACTCTACCTAGGGCAACAAAGTGAAACTCGAAAAAAACAAGCATGCACACACACAAATCCTTGCCATAAACTATACTTCTTTATATTTGTTCATACAGGTAACTAAGGGCTACTAAAAGTCTTCATCAGCTGAAATTTTAAATAAATTTGGTTTAGACCCATGTACTACTAAAAAGTTGAGCTGCCATAAAGTATTTGGCAATGCTGCATTGGATGTGCACACAAAAAGTGAAAAGTGGAAAAATATGGTAAAGAAAATGGCCATAGGGTTTCCAAGCCTACTGTACTGGGTGAAGGTCAAAACAATGTGTAAGCCATTAATCCAATTTCAATGTCCCCAAAGACTTCCCCAAAAGTTTAACAAATTTAACCTGAGCCCAACCTGTCAAAGAGAATCTAGCTTAAGGACAGAATTGGATTTGGGGAGGAAAGCAAACTAAGGAATGCATAGTCTTCAAGCAGGATAGGATTCTTTTGGAGTGGGAGTATGTCTCTGCCCAGAGACTCTTAATGTGATTTTAAAGCCTCTACTTGTCTACTTCAAATTAAGTTCAGGTTCCACTCTAATCATGAACTTGACTGCAGAGGCTGAACAGCTTTATAGACGGGTAATGTAGTCTGCTTCTCCACTCTCACTTGGGAACTGAGAAATTGAAAAAGCACTGGAGCAGGATAGCCCCCATGCCAACAGGCTCAGGATCCATGATAGATGAGTGCTGGCAGTGGCTCCCATCTTTTCCCCCAAAGTCAGAGAGAGGCAGGGAACAGAAGGGCTCTACCTCTGCAGTCATCCAAGTATTTATTATTAAAACAATTTCTGCTCACCCCTTACTATCAAGGAGATTTTGGACAAGTTATTAAGTTTTCTGTGCCTGGTTACCCAACCTGCAAAGTGGCAGCACTTCACAACAAAACCAACTTTACAAAGGTACTGTATTAATGAGGTCAAACATGGAAAGTGGCCTCTATTTAGGCCCAAAGCGCTCAGTGCAAATCAACTGCTCCTTTCAGTGCTCACAAATGTGCAAGTCCTATCCTTAGATCCTTTGCAGTATCATTAACTCCTTAGTTGATGGGATACCCAGGAGGAACATCTCTGTTCTACCAGCTCCAGGCGATCTAACTGGCATGGCAGGACGTGGACAACCCCCAAAAGGGGAAATGAAGACCATTCCCCTTTGAAGCTCTCAAGCTGCAGTGTGGACCCACTTCCACACAAGAACACTCCCACGTTAGAGCAGTAGCCAGATCAAAATTTGTAGTTCTATTCCTGGTCTCTTTTTAACGTCCAAACTTACTGCAGAGTTCCAGAAATGCCAAGAATGGCTAGGTTCACCAGGAAGCTTAAAACTGGATGAGATTATCTATCTTAATCCCATTTTGTAGAAGAAAAAGGGATTTATCCTGGGTCATAGCAACTGACAAAACTATGATTTCCTAAGAATGTGATTTCTGTGTCTACCACATTTCAGCAATAGCTCACGTTTTGTAATCCAGCCTAAAGTCCACCTGGCCACTAAAAGTAGTGAGGTTCATACAGCCTCTCCCCATGACCTATACTAACTAGCCTTGCACACACATGGAAAATAATTCTTTGACTTCAGGGGCAGGGAGAGAGGAACTGGACTCCACTTTTATAGGATGACTCCACATTTATAGTATGTCATCAAAGGGATAAATTTTAAATAGCAAGCATAAATAGTGTAAATAAAGGATTCACTTCAGAAAAATGGGATATAAAAACTTTCAAAGAACATCCATGTGGTAGTCAATTCTGCTTCATTTCGGCCTACTGGAATTTACATTCTTTTAATGCCTCTCTATCATGCTGTGGGGTCTGGACCACAGCATGATAGAGAGGACCTGGACCATTGAACTAACAGCACTGGACTATCTTCCTGAACATGTCCAGACCAGAGCATCACCAGAAACCTGTGCAACTTCAGTGTGCAGGGATCTATGACACAAATGAAGCAGAGTGAACAAATAAAAGCAGTATACCAAAGCTCTTGGAAAAGAAAATACCCATTGTTCCCGAGTTTCCCCTACCCCTCCCTGAATAAATTGTTTTGGGATACTGGGGAGAGCTTAAGAAGGATCACTCTTCAGAATTTGCATGTTAGGGAAGTAGAAAAATAAAGGGAGGATTTCAACAATAGGAAAAGTATAGGCACACTAGTTCATACTTGTTCCTTTCTAACCATGATTTAGCAACTGGCCTGGTTCAGTACAAGCAAAAGCATAACCAAACACTTGCAAAACTTAAGTCTATAAACTCTTGAATTACAAGCATTTTATTTTGCTTATTTTTCCAGTTTTTTTTTTGTGTGTGGGTTTTTTTGAGACAGTCTCACTCTGTTGGTCTATGTAGAGTGCTGTGGCTTCACAGCTTCTAGTAACCTCAAACTCCTGGGTATGAACAATCCTCTTGCTTCAGCCTCCTGAATAGCTGGGATTACAGGCACCTGCCACAACACCTGGCTATTTTTTCTATTTTTAGTACAGACAGCATCTTCTTGCTCAGGCTGTTCTCCACCTTCTCAGCTCAAGAAATCCACCTGCCTTGGCCTCCAATGTGTCCACCAATGTTTAAGTGCTGGGTGCATAGCACAGGTCAAAAATTTTGTTAGCATGGGAAACAGTTACAGCTAACTTGTGTATATTCATATGAAAAAAAAAAATTTTCTTTGATACAAGAGTCTCACCCAGTCACTCTTGGTAGAGTGCCGTAGCATCATTGCTCACAGCAACCTCAAACTCCTGGACTTAAGCGATTCTCTTGCCTCAGCCTCCCAAGTAGCTGGGACTACAGGCCCCCACCACAACCCATCTATTTTTTTCTTTTTAGAGATGAGGTCTTGCTCTGGCTCAGGCAGGTCTCAAACCTGTAAGGTCAGGCCAGCCACCCGTCTCAATCTCCCAACTGCAGGGATTACAGGCGTGGGCCACTGTGCCCAGCCTGAAATCGCCTTAAGAGCTTGAATGAAGGAAATAGATGTTTTCAATTCCAACCTATCAATTCAATGGTCATAGAAGCAAAGCAGTTATCTATTTCAGAAAGTAGCAGGTACATTAATCCTTTCATCACTTTAGCCAGATTAATAGGATTCTGCTGGTATTGCAGCCCACACCACAGAAGTTATGTATAAAGGCTATACCACCCTCCCACCCCTACTGCAACCTAAGTGTAGTGGGAGGTGGCCATTAACAAACTTCTACTGGGCCTGTAATCCTTACACTCTGGGAGGCCAAGGCAGGAAGACTGCTTGAGGTCAGGAGTTAAGAGACCAGCTGGGCAATAGCAAGAACCTGTTTCTATTTTTTTAAAAAAAGGAAGGAAGGAAGGAGAAAAATTAGCCAAGCACAGTGGGGTGTGCCTTTAGTCCCAGCTACAGGGGAGGTTGAGGCAGGAGAATCGCTTGCACCCAGGAATTTGAGATTGCAGTGAGCTACCATGACACCACTACACTCTACCATGGCAACAGAGTGAGGCTGTCTCAAACTTTCAAGTGGAACAAAAGAAAAAGGAGGGAACAGCACACCAGTTGGTATGATTTAAAACCCCTAAGTAGGTGAATTTCTTTATTTTACCTTTCTTAAATCACTCACTCTGTAAAGACTAACAGGTGATTTGCTTAGTGTAAATGTCTCCTAGTCCTAGTTACCAGCAAATTTACTATATAAGCAGGCAAAAGGAAAAAACTAGTAGCTGCATATTGAAGGAAACGAAACACCAAAGGGTAGCAGTCTATTTGAAAATAAAGCACCACTCCTGGGAGGAGTTAAGTTGACTCAACACCCTTGACTCTGTTCCCATTGAACTATGTTTTCCTGGTCATTGCTCCATTTCCCCCAAATAGTCACTTCCTTCCCTCAACATGAAATGGCAAGCCATCAGTTGATTAAGAAAAGTGACTTGAAATTATTAAGGTCAAAATTCAGATGTCTGGAACTGTTGCCAATTCCAATGCTCCGCTGTGCCATTTACCATGTCTATTCAACTGTTCGCTGAGTCTGTAAACTTTAACCATCAGCATTTTCACTGGAGGTCAGTCCAGTGACAGAATTCAAGGTATACAGTTAATGAGATTTGCCCCTAGACTTTTAGAGTGCTGCCCTTCTGTCCATGGGGCTGAAATGTTCACATCAGGTGGCTTTTTACTCCTTCTGGACTCTTCAGGAGTAGAGCAATATGTAGAAAATCATGCCACCTTGGTTGCTCATTGTTAGTTATGTTGATCCAGAAAAGGGAGTCATATTCTAGGATGCTGTCGACTCTGGGACACAAAATAGCCCAAAGCACCAAGAACAAATCCAGGAATAGCATAGTAAAGAATTAACATTTACCTGAACAGGCACCAATAGAAGATGAATGAATGTTGCTGAACATACAGGTTTTCCCAGAAAAGTCAACTAGAGCAATCATAATTACACTAATCAAGTATACACTTTCCAGAACATTTAAAGTCAATGTGCTCTATCAGATGTTATACTAAAAAGATGAAACAAATCAAACTTTGTAATAAGAAAGTCATTAAATTTAGATTCTACCATATCCCTCAAAAACCCTACTTTCGGGAAAACAGCGATGATGCCCATAATAAATAAACTATTGGCTGGCCCAGATGTAGTGAGTTACCTCAATTGGTTGTTCAGTCAGTTACAGATCAATCTACTTGTTCTGCTCTTTCCCCCCCTCCTCACTACTGCACTTCAGTCTTTGAAAAAAATAAAATTAAAAAATAGAGATAAACTACAAATTGTAGAAGTGATCTCTCCTGAACAAGAAAAAGAGTTTATTACCACACAGGTCACCCCTTTCAGATGGTAAAGGCCATTGTGGATATATGTAGGCTGGTTTTCAGTGATTTTTCCAACGCTTACTCAAACCTTAATTATTTTAAAATGGCTCCACTACCATCTTGCAGTACGCCTAGTCATCTAGTCTAATACTCACTAAAACAAGCTGGGATTTAAGATCAAATACAAGTTAAACTCTTTCATGATAAAAATGTTAAGTATTTTTTAAGAGCTTTGGTTATAAGGTACAGCCTACCAGTTTCACTGCAACTCTAGACTTTTTTTTAAAAGTACTCTAGACTTGCTTTTTGTACAAGTTGAACACATGTAGAAGAGACAAAAATCACAGTATCAATGTCAGAAAGCAGCAGTATTTTCGATTCCTCTTTTCTTCCCTACTCTAGTACCTCACATACTAATGCAAAAACAAAAAAAAAAAAAAACCTTTAGGTGTATACAATTGAGAATCTATACTCTGAAGATTTCTTTCCCATTCCCTACTGTAATCAGTTTTTAAACATAATTCACAGACTTGTTTAAAATTCCTGTAAAAAAGGAGCATCCACATAAAAGTAGTTTGCTAGCAAAACACACACATAAATAAGATTCTAAAAAGGTGTAGATACCACAGACTTGACCTAGAATCAAGTTTCCTCCCTGCCGTTTCAGGTATCCTCTTCTTTTCACACTTCAGCATTAGAAGACAAGGACAACCAACCATTGTTACTTCCAAGATCACCAAATCCACCTTTCCAAAGGTACATATTTTCAGGAGTTTAAAAAATATATGTATTAATGTTGTAGCTCATTGAAGTACTTTTGTGCAATTAAAGCATTAAAAGCATCAGCCTGTTTTATTTTGTGACAAGTTTATTGAACAGTATTCAAGACTTTATAAACAAAAACCTTTCCTGAATGATGCCTAGGCAGTATTTGCTGGCAATGTTGTAGCCACAATGGCAAAGAGCCATTTTATCCTGTTTGGTTTCTGAAGTTTGGACTAGTGTAGAACTGCCAGTGCAACAATTTAATGCGGCAATTTTACAAAGGTGGGAAGTAACTTTTAAATTGTCCGCCACCAGAAATTCTTTCCAAAATGTTTGACTAGCAGCAATTATACATTTTCTTGTTTTCCAAGTGTTCTTAAAATTGATGACTGTGTTTTACTTTTAACTTAGCCCACACCTGTACACAATCACAGAATTCAGTAAAAAGGAGTCATAGTTTGGTTTTTATGTGAAGGTGAGTATTTCCACCTAAAAATGTGTATGTTTGCTTACTTCCATGCAGTCCTAGTTTTGATTCAGTGGGTTAACACTGACTATAACTATACTGAATATCATTATCAGAAATTTTGAATTAAAGTTCCCTAATGGAATTTTCATCATTGGTGCTTTGACAATTTGGAGTACAAGCCAGGAATTATATTTCACTTAACACTGTAATTTTTTTGTTTAAAGCCACTCATAACTATACATCCAAACTACTGTGTAAACATAGAACACACCTCCAAATTATGCTGTGAACTAAATATTTCACTAAAGTTCAGAAAAGTTTACAAGTTTGCTTATTTATAAAATACATTTGATTTCTCTAATCCTTTAAACCAAAAGAAAAATGAACACCAATAAAAACTCAGAAGGAAAAAAATTAAACCTAATGGAAAAGATTCTCTCCCATTAACGTCACCAAAAGTAGACAATAAAATTTACACATAAAATTGAAAATATCATGTTTACAAATGCACACAACTTTGAGCAAAGCTTTACAAATCCTTCATACCATACAAAGCAAGTTAGGAAATAGTGTAAATTCATTGACACCCCAAACCTAGTTCCTAGAAGAAAATTTGTAGGAAGGTATGAATAGTTTCACAGAACACATTTTTCAAGAATATTTTTAAAACTGAAACTCCAATGCCCAGAACAAGATAAACAGTATGCCAGTTAGCACTATGTTAATAAGTCTCAGATACACAAAAATCAAGTTCCAGAGGGCAAAGTATTTAATTACATTTCACAACGAGAAGCACTGTTGTGATTCAATGAAATATGAAACACATTTCTCTCCAATTTCTACACAAACCACTATTTTCTTAATTTATTAAATCAATGAACAATGCAATCAAGTTTTCCTTTTCAGCATTTTCTAAGATGTAGAAATAACAAAGCAGTTGTAATAAAGTATATGAAATATTTAATAAGAATTACGAACATATAACCAAAATAAATTGTGAAAAAAAAAAATAAAAGAGTTTTATCTTTAAACAACCCATTTTTCTAAAATGAAAATAGTCAGCTTTCCAATGGGGAAAATATCTGTGGTTGAAATAAGACTCGCAAGCAGCACTAAGTTTTTTGCATTGTCTTTGGAATGAAAAGTGATTACTTAACAGAAAACTTAAATTGAACAGCATATACAAACATCGTATCGCTTTTTAAGTTTGGGAGGCAGTTATCTAATGATCTGTGTCAAAGCAAATTTGTATTCATTAATTATCAAAAGACCCACAGCGCAGCCACCTCTTCTTTTAGAGTCTAAACAATCCCTTCCTTAAGCAAAAATCCTGTACTGTCAATTCTTTAAGAGTGTAGTGATCAAAAGGCTTTCCAACTCTTATCACACAAATGAAAACTGTTGCCACTCAATGCGGCGCGACGCTGTATTTCAGTGTTCCACTAACTTGCAACACCAAAAAGGCACTATTATATATATATTTTTTTCAAATAGGAAATACTTCTTTTAAAAGGCTGACCCTTCTGTAAATACACTGATTTGTAGGAAATGTTGGGGATGTTTCAAACCAAAGCAAGAGGACCATGTAAAAGATAGTTTGTTTTTCATGATATCTCACCAATCTCCCATTTTGTATATTTATGATAATATAATGTGACACATCTTTAGAGCATTTTAACTAAGGAAAGTAACCCTAATTAGAGCCTTTTGTGGCAATAAACAGGACACTGTAAAGCAAATGTTTTCATGACAAGGACACTTACCAACCAGAACCTATTGTGCTCCTCCTGCCCTAGTGTCCTGAATGCCAAAGAAAATAGTATAAAAGGGCAAGGAGTTCCAATTTGCTCCCCTCTGGCAGCTGCACTTGTCCTCTGCATTAAGAATTTTTGTACACAGGCTCCTGATCGAACAACTATGCCAAAAAGTCTCCAATTAAGAGGATTAAACACATTATCAATCTATGAACCAGCTTATAGATCTTTTATTCTATAATACTGCTAATAAAGCTAACAACTTCAACTTCAGTTTTTAAAAAAACCTTGATATAATGATGCTCTTATTAAGAGACTCCCTCTGTTTTCTTAAAGGCCAAAATTTCATATACATTGGGACAAAGGAAAATTGTTACAGCAATTAGTCCAACACAGACTGGGCTTCAAAGAAAGCATCTTAAACGCTGATTATTAAAAATGGTTTCTGGTTTTTGATGCTATACAAACAACATGGACACTTTTGAAACCCACTAAACTAAAACTTGACGGTCAAACCAAAAAGGCTCTGGCAGGTAGAGGACTCTATAGTTTATTTTTATGACAAAAGTCTTATTCCACACAGTTCTATGTATGACATTAGAAATCAAAGTTGTAGCACAAAACCATGTGTGGAGTTTTATATTTAGGAAAAAATAGCAACAAAACAGTTCTGCTCATTTACAAATGAGTCAATTAGGCAAACAAAGCAGCAACTTCTAAAGCAGGACTGTCTATACAGCAAGAACCCTCAAGAAGCAATAAAGGTACATACAATGAATCTGTATACAGAGATTTTATTCAACTTTTAAAGAAAATGAGGACTTTAGACAAAGTTTTACCCTATAACAAAGCAAATCTGTCCAGCTTTAAACCAAATTCCGAGTAGCCAACTTCTATTTTCAGCAGCTGGCAAGAGCTACACCCTCAATGAGCTCTACTTTCTATTTTCTTCATCCCATATGGTATAAAACAAAACCAATCTAGACTCCTTGATAAGCTTCATGTGGTCATTTGAGTTTTACAAATAGTTTCTCTAATGATATGCCAAAATCATTTTTGTGTTCTCTCCAGATAGCTTTACTGTAACATATAGCAACGTTTATCCTGTAGTGAGTCTTCTATAAACAGTCAACCAATGCTCTATGTTATGGAAACCAACCTATATGCAAATGAAACAATCCACAGGTTCTAACCTGGAAATACTAAACAATCTGGATGCATTAATCACAGCAATATGAAGATCTA
Source organism: Loris lydekkerianus (assembly GCA_963574355.1). NCBI lineage: Eukaryota > Metazoa > Chordata > Mammalia > Primates > Lorisidae > Loris > Loris lydekkerianus. The sequence goes on from CAUYPK010163992.1 coordinate 27,539, forward strand.
TAAAGAATTTATGTGAATGGCTACCCTAATACAAGTTTTACTTTTCTTGAGCCTATAGGCCTGTCATTTAAATCAATGACAGCAGCTGTAGCTTCATCCCGAGATTCAAAGGCCACCATGGCTTCACCTGTGGGCATACCTTTTTCATTGTATTTTAAACACACTGAGCCTGGGATTACTTGATAACCATAAAAGAAATCTAAAATTTCATCAATAGACACAGTAAAGGGCATGTTCTGAACTTTAATTACTGTGGGTCCTGGTTTCCCAGAACTAGATCCAAAGCCAGGGGGACCACCAATATGGATTGGGCCAGGCCCGGGCCCAAAAGCTGGTGGCCCACTCAGATGCCCAGGGGCACTTCCAAGACCAGGAGGGCCACTTCCAAAACCAGGGGGACCACCTAAACTACCAGGGGGACCATTTCCAAAATTCTGAGGGCCCCCTCCAAATCCTGTTGGCCCACTTAAATTATTTGGTCCACCTCCAAAACCTGGAACATCCAGTCCTAGACCAGGCAAACCACTGTTTCCAACAGAAGGCATACTGGGCCTAGCATCACCAAAGGCCCCTCCTAATCCTGGAGGAGGAAGTGGTGGCCCAAAGGCATTTGACCCACCAAAATTACCAGGAAAGTTAAATGGAGGCCCACTGTTGACCTCCTTTGATCCTACAGTCAGGAAGGCATGTTCTTCACCTCCTGCAGTGGGCATTCCTGCACTGGGTAGTCCTGCACCAGGCAGTCCCGCACCGGGCATTGCCACACCAGGCATTCCCGCACCGGGCATTCCCGCACCGGGCAATCCCGCACCAGGTATTCCAGCACCGGGCATTCCAGCGCCGGGCAATCCTGCACCGGGCAATCCTGCGCCGGGCAATCCTGCACCAGGCAATCCTGCACCAGGCATTCCTGGTACTGCAGGATTACCTGGCACAGGCATCTTTAATCCCTTCTTTCCTTGGGCTGGGGGATTTTTCTCAATCTCTCTCATGTCTTCTAGGGTAACTATGTGAACAAAAGCTTCTCTCCCATTAAGTTTCTTACGGTGTAAGCGTTCAGACTTACGTGCATCATCTTCATTTTTAAACTGAACCAATGCCTGTCCTAGACCTTGCCCACTGTTATCAACAAGAACATGTACAGCATTTTCATCCACTGGGATTCCTTCTAGAAACTGAAGAACATCCATCTTGGTAACGCTGAATGGAATATTTGTAATGTGGGCACAGATTTTGCCAGAGTTGCCATCCCCCTCTGGATTTAATATAATTTCCCTCTGGTCATAGCTGAAGTTCTGCAGTCTTTTTCGAATCATATCTATCTTTTCTAGCATACCTTTCTTAGTAATTGGATGAACTTGAATAAAGCGATTGCCCATGTACTGTTTATGACGACACAAAGCAGCCTTATAGTCGGCCTCATTCCTGAACTCTACAAAGCCTTCACCAGTTGCTTTCCCGTTGGGTCCATAAGCTATATAAATACTATCTTCCACAATATCCAACTTTTTAAAAAAATCAATGACATGTTTGTTTTCTGCTTCAAATGGTAGCCCTTTCAAGTAAACACAAAACCCAGCCTCATGTGGTGATCTTGACCTTGACCTTTTCTGCCCACTGGGCGATTTTGACCTGGAAACTGTCTGAGGAGGTGGATGTGTTTGTCCAGAAGGTCCCATGTTTTGCTTAAAAGTGATATGGCCTCCAGCAGCTACCCACTGTCTTTCTGTGGCAGGGCTAACTTCCACATAGCGTTGAATCATCAGCATTCTATTTCGTTTCAAAGCTTCAAATGTATCTTGAGGGGAGAGAAACTTAACCAATCCATTCCCATTATTTCGACCTACATGATCTTTCAACAAATGTACAGCATCAACACGGAGCCCATGGAAAAAATCTCTGACATCATTATCTGTGGCAGAAAAGGGCATTCCATGCACACTGACGTAGAGATCATCAGGGTTGATGGGAAGTGGCTTCACACTGTTTTGAGAGTTCATCTGGATAGGGTTAACAGGATTCAATGGACCCAGAAACATATGGTTCAGGTTATTGTTCAGATTCACAGGTGCTCCAGAGCCATTCATTCCAGCAGGGAGAGGTGCCACAGGTGGCGGATTCAAGGGCGGCATGCCCGACATGGGTGGCAGTGGGGTTATGGGTGGCACAGAAGGGACTGGGGGAATTGGGGGCACAGGAGGCACAGGAGGCAACGTAGGTACTGGAGGAGGAACTGGTATTGGGGGAATGGACGGCATTGGTGGCAAAGATGGCATTGCTGGGATTGGAGGAATTGGTGGCGGTGGGACTGTGTTCATTGGAGAGGCTGTACTTGGAACAGTTGAGCTAAACGTTGGGCTCCCAAAAGAAGCCCCCATATTTGGAGGAGCTGTTCCTATGCTGGCTGTCGAAAATGTCTGTATGTTTTTGTTGCTTTCATGAACAGAAGTAGTGGCAGTAACTACACTAGGTGAAGGATTATTAAAGTTGGGTACTGTTGTAGGCAAGTTTACCCTGCCACTCATTCCTGAGCTAGGTGGTGGTCCTGATCTACTAGCATTTGCTGGTGGTATATCTAAGTTGGCAGTTTCAAAACGCCTACGACTCAGTTCAATCATATTCTGCATTTCCGTTTTACTACTCAACAACAGTGTTACTTTTGACCCTTTAATTGTACCACCTGTGCGCATCATACCAAGCCTTGCATCTTCATCAGTGGCAAAAACGATGAAAGCCTCACCCAGTTCACCCCCTACAATATGCACGCCCCCATCAGGGATGGTCAATCCAGAGAAGAAGTGGCGAATGTCCATGGTCCCCGCCACAATTGGGAGACCTTGCAAACGGATGACCACAGCCATGCTGCGCTGAAACCACACACACCTGCAGATGAGAAAAGGCAATGGCCAGGTCAGACTCCTGTTTATCACACCAAGTTTTAGCTATAAGAATGACCAGCTACCTTATTATGCCCTCAAATATTCCCTCAAACTATCACAGGCAATGTCTTTAGATATCCTAAGAACTGAATATTATATGCCATTTACAATGTAAAAGTTAGATAATTTCAACTCCTAAAAGTCATTAGTAATGGAAGCAATAAGCAGTCCAACCCCAAGACTCAAAAGGCTCAGGAAAAAACAACTGTACAAACAGTAAAATCACTATATACAACATTCAGACCACTAATCATTCGGTAAGAATTAAAATAAATGTGTAAGTCAATTCAGGAAAAAAAGTTTAATAATATACAGGAGGAAAACATGCAAAGGTTGCACTGGAGTTAATGTTTAAAAGTGATTTAGCATCTTCCTTATACATTTGATAATTTCATAAACTTATCAGAGTATGATTTCATAGAGCTCAGTCTCAACATGCAACAGAAATAGAAAACTAGAATACTAATGAATTAGAAACAATACTTAACACTAAAGTAGTTTTCAAGTGTCAAATGAGAGCTGATCCATATTTCATCCTAAAACTTTTCAATCTTCCTTAAAGCTTTATTAATTAAATAAAACTACATATGGAATTATTTAGCATAAACAGGGTTAATATATACCAGGAAGCCAAAAAGAAATACTAAATAGTGTAGCCAAAATCTGAGTTTCCTATATTCATTTACCCCAAAATAGAACATGGTTATAGTGCCATCCACTGACTGTTTTAATTAAAACTCAGGTTCAGTGACTCATACCAAAACCCTCCACTTAAATAAAAAAAAAAAAAAAAAAGGGTGGCGCCTGTGGCTCAAAGGAATAGGGCGCCAGCCCCATATGCCGGACGGAGGTGGTGGGTTCAAACCCGGCCCGGCCCCCCTCCCCCCAAAAAAGTCACTATTGTTTTTTCCCTAAGGAAGGACTGACAATGAAAAGTAGGTATTTTTTGTTTGTTTCAGAAGAACTAGGGTGTGAACCTTACTCTGGGGTTGTTATAACCCTATGTAAATCCTGTGGGACATCTGGTTACTGACCTCCTTTGATACTATTTTTATTTAATCAAAAAAGTTTCAAATTTCAGCATTTCAGTTCTAAAGGCTTCTAAGAGCAAATGCAAGGACATTCCAATATAAAGTGACACAAACCAAATTCATGGGACTTTAACGTGGTTAACAACATAGGGTGTTTTCTAAGCCATCTTAATATGAACTTTTAAATATAAGCCTATTAAAATGGCTCTGTGACCTCAAGGAAGTAATAAATTATTTAAGATTTGGTTTTATTACTTCTTAACTAAGAACACTAGAAGTGACAAGGTTTCCTATTGTAACAGCTAAGAATTCTGAAATTCCATAAAACCAGTTCTTCAATGTCGAGTATTATATGAATACTAATTCAATACAACAAAGTCTGTAATTATATCTCAGTATTATGATCACTGTTTACAAACAAAAAATATATTGTTTGGATCTTTAGTTTTATCATACACTTATACACAAAAATAAAATCACCTTCAAATTTAATACAAAAAAACATAGGCAGTAGGCCTGGCACAGTGGCTCATGCCTATAATCCTAGCACTCTGGGACGTTAAGGCAGGTGGAATGCCTGAACTCATGAATTTGACACCAACCTGAGCAAGACTGAGACCCCATCTCTAAAAAAATAGCTGAGTTGGCTCAGTGCCCGTAGGTCAATGGTTAGGGCACCAGCCATAGCACTGGGGCTGGTGGGTTCGAACTGGCCAGGGCCTGCTAAAAAATGACAACATTAACAAAAAAAATAGCTGGGCCTTGTGGCAGGGCCTGTAGTCCCAGCTACTTGGGAAGCTGAGGCAAGAGAATCACTTAAGCCTAAGAGTTTGAAGTTGCTATGAGCTATGAGGCCATGGCACTCAATCCCAGGACAACTGAGACTGTGTCTCAAAAAAAAAAGATAGACAGGTAAACAGAAAATGCTCTTTCTGAGATGGACAATCATAAAACACTAGAATATAGGGAGGGTGTGGAAGCTTTTCATTTATGGACTGTAAGAGTCAACAAGAAAAATTAACACTAAAAAATTAACATCATACCAATAGACTCTTTTCTCCTTACTATTAAGCAGCCCATAAGAAGTTCATAAAGAAGTTTCCAAGTCATTAAATCAAATTCACATTCCTTACTGAATCTGCAATAGGTGGCTCTATATGCAAAACTGAGAGAGAGCATTCCTGTTCAACTTCTAAAAATGCTTAATCAATGCTTTTTTTGTATGGGTACTGTCACGGGCAATCCAGGTACCCAAACAACTTGAAAGAGATGTATTAGTTTGCAATGGGACAATAAAATAGCAAATTGATATAATCCCAAGAACACAAAAATTGAACACTTGGCTAAAGTACACAGTTAAGTTTTTAAACCATTTACTGTTGAGTAGGGATTCAATGAAAGTCTGTACTAGGTATACATGAAAACAGGCTACTGAAAATCTGCCTCAGATTATCAGCTAGAAAAGAGTTGATTAAACTAGAGCACAAAATTTATTTATAAAGCTACCTGAAAATTTTTTAGGTTCTGAAAAATATGAACTAACACCTGCCATTCTGCCACTAAGTAACTATTTGACAGATAAGTTATTTCAACCTATCTTGGGCCTAGCTTAGTTAAAGAGATAGATTCCATTTGCTAAGGTTCCATCTGAAGTCTAAAATGTATACTCTGAAACATGACCCAATATCTAACTATACATAACACCTTACGGAATATAAATAACCATAAACCAGCACATGTATTTATAATTAGTCTAAAATTACAATCAGGAATGTAGCAGAAAAAATGCATCCATATAAAACTGATCCCAAAGGAAGCAAGAACTGTTCCAGGTACCCTCCTATCCACCCCCCTACCCCACCCCACCCCACCCCTGTCCCTCAGATAAACTTGTACAAAAGGAAAAAACCACACACACACACACACAATTTATTTACTATACATTATTTTCGCGTTTTTTAATAAGCTGACTCATTTTATTCTGTATAAAAGCAAACTCTCTATTCAAAATCTCTTACCTGATAAAACAAGAGATGTATTTTCTTAACAAGAGGTAGAGGCCAAGTCAATCCTGTGGGCAACCAATTAAAACCAACTTTTAGACTGCAATAGAGAATAAATGGAGGCAAAAATCAATGCAGGAAACACAAATCACTCACAGGCCACACTGAACTGTACATTATGAAGGCGAGTCTGAAACCACCAGAGTACTTCATTAGAATGCACATCCAAAAAAAAAAAAGAAAGGAAAAGACATGAACCAAAATCCCACATGTGCTTTTTGCTTGCTTTTGCTTTCAAATTTGAGTATGCCTCAAAATATTCACATATTCATATACATCAAGAATGTGTCAAAATTTAGCCCCAAAATGAACTGATTGAAAACTCTAACAGTCATAAAGCTCAGCTTCACAGGTGGTAACTGCTTTTACCACTTGATAATTAAACCAGTCCAGAAAACAAGTCTACTACCCCAGGTTCTCTCCAAAGTTTTGATGAAAAAGCACAAGTCTGCACAGTAACAATTACTAGAAAAAGTAAGTCATCAATTTAAGGATACTCATGGAATTTATTGCAAGTACTATTTCAATATATTTTCTTTTGAACCAAAACACATCAAATATCATAAAACAAATGAAATAAAAGTTGTGGCTATAAAGACTAATTCCCCTGGGGGTTCAAACTACTAAAGAAAAGTATTTTTTCTTCTTCTGATATCACAACAGTTTCAAAAAAACCTGTTTAAAAAAAATCCCTAAGTGTCTGACATATTAAGAGCACTTCCCCAAGTAAAAACAGTCACTCATCTTTCACTGGAACTTTTTCCAAAATGGTGAAGTTATAAAACAATTACAAGCAATCAATATGACCAAATGACTAGATAACTACATTTAAAAAGTTATTTTTTTTAATTCAGAGAAAAAAGTAGAAGAAAACTGTCACTGTTCAGAATTAAGATTTATCAACAGAAGGCTCGCTGGCTAGGGTGCCTGACATACACCGGAGCTGGTGTTTTCAAATCCAGCCTGGGCCTGTCAAACAACAACAACTACAACCAAAAAATAGCCGGGTGTTGTGGTGGGCACCTGTTGTCCCAGCTACTTGGGAGGCTGAGGCAAGAGAATCGCTTCAGTGCAAGAGTTGGAGGTTGCTGTGAGCTGTGACACCACAGCACTCTACTGAGGGTGACATAGTGAGACTGTGTGCAAAAAAAAAAAAAAGATTATTAACAGAAGACTACTTATCCAAATAATGCTCATTTTTAAACTAATATCTTTCAAAATCAAGACACTAGTGAGCTTAATATTCACCACCAAAAAGTAAACATAATTCAAAAATTCGAAGTGTTATTCCAAACTTTTTAAAAGGTCAAGCTAAACATCCCCTAGTCAACTATTCAAATTACTAAAGAACAATGAGATTGTTTAGCCACAAAAAGCTATGCAAATGTCCATCAACACACTTTCAAAAGCCCAAAGCATGGTACAAATCTAGTCTAATTACATCTAAAGAATCTAAACTTTCTTCAGTTAAAAGCCCTATCTAGTTTACAGAACTAGTCACAAAAGAAAGATGTGAAACAGAATAAGCTTGCTTCAAGTAAAACAATGAGGAAGATCATTAATTACAGTATTTATGCACAGGTTTAACTTTAACAGACAGGGTAATTTTCTAGTTATGCACTTGTGATAAACATGTGACCCCTAGTGGAAACTCCAATACTAAAGGTTTGGTATGGGGGCCAGGACATTAGTCCTAAATACACGGGAAATAAGTTCCTCATCCTCTTTCCTTCCACACTCAAAAAGGCACCATTATGTCCATATGGAGAAGGACAAATTCAGCCAGTTAAGCTCAAAGTAAACTCCCTAGGTCTATTCTCAAAGTATTAAAAGAAAAAAAAAAATTCTACAAGGTTTTACCCAAAATTACTTCAAAAAGGAGCAAACTTTTCACTCCACAAGGCAAGGCTGAAAGGCTCGGTTAAATCTGGCAAATGCCTAGTTCAAGTTTTATGTGTTCAATTTAAAGTACAAAATTAATCCAGATATAAATTTGTGATTCTCATTGGTGACGCCTGTGGCTCAGTGGAGAGGGTGCCGGCCTCATATACTGAGGGTGGCGGGTTCAAACCCGGCCCCGCCCAAACTGCAACAAAAAATAGCCGAGTGTTGTGGCGGGCGCCCATAGTCCCAGCTACTTGGGAGGCTGAGGCAGGAGAATCACCTAAGCCCAGGAGTAGGGAGTTTGCTGTGAGCTATGACGCCATAGCACACTACCGAGGGTAACAAAGTGAGACTCTGTCTCCCAAAAGTAAATAAACAAATAAATAAATAATTTGTGGGCTCGGGGCCTGTGGCTCAAGTGGCTAAGGCGCCAGCCACACCTGAGCTGGCGGGTTCGAATCCAGCCCGGGCCTGCCAAATAACAATGATGACTGCAACCAAAAAATAGCTGGGTGTTGTGGCGGGCGCCTGTAGTCCCAGCTGCTTGAGAGGCTGAGGCAGGAGAATCGCTTGAGCCCAGGATTTGGAGGTTGCTGTGAGCTGTGATGCCACAGTACTCTACCCAGGGCGATAGCTTGAGGCTCTGTCTCCAAAAAAAAAAAAAAAAAATTCTGATTCTCTTCTATTTCAGCAAAGAGGAAGTCCTATCCTACTACAAACCAAGGAAAAATGTGCAGAAAACTGAAGCTAAATGTCAGAACTTCATAACCCTTGGTATTATATTTTTTTGCTCAAAAAAGAAAGGTGAATGGAAAAGGTAAACTGTTTTTATCTGTTTTGATACCACACTTTGTAAAGACCACAATAATCTAATAGAGGCAGCCCTGTTTTCCAACCTACTCATTCCTGTGTTCTAAATGTCAGCTAGCAAATAAATGCAGCATTCCAAAATCAAAAATATATCCCACTGACCTTAAAATCTGCTGAACTTTAGAAAGACGGGACTGAAATAATTCTACACGCAAAAAAACCTAAAATACACATTTTATCTATGGATAGAGCTTAATGGTAGGAAAGGAGAAAATGGGCCTGATTTGCCATTAAATCCATGGATATATTTTAGAAGATCTAAAACAAGAAGCCTGCATTAGTTATGTTTTTATGTTAAGAATTAGTCCTAACATAGAGTCTTTCCTTCTGCTTCACAAATGCTAGATACATGCGCAAACTACAAATATCTGCTACGAACAATTAGTATGTTAACATAGACTTGTCACTTGGAATTTCAGAATAAAATGTTTGACAACAAATCTCTATCAAAAAGTCAAGGTATTAACTATAACTTGACCATTTCCACTCTTAAACACCCACAGTAAACTTTAACTTTGTTCAGTCATCAGTCTAAAAGACGAGTAGGGTACGGCAGAGCTGGGTTCTTAAGCTCCCAAAGAAACAAAAAACGAGCAACCCCTCAAAAGTCCACCTCAGAGATTAGCAACAGAAAATAAATCACAATGGGCACAAGGCTATAAAGCAGTATTATAATCATTATGGTAGGCATTATGAAACCACCACAAATTCATCCACTTGATTTTTGTCCCCCACCCCCATAGAACACATTTCAGATTCTGGGATTATTATTCTCAATGAAAAAAATTCTTCTGACACTGCTGGAGATACATCCCTTTTATAACACATTACTCAAGTTTTCTCATTAACTTCCATTCAGTACTCAAAGGCAGCAAATCAGAAGACTTTTCTAAACAAGATAGTCCTTCTGCCAAAAAGATTTTAATATTGTTTCTAAATCCGCCCCCCCATGCCAACAAAAATATCCCTTACCATTTAAACTTCAAAGTAAAATTATTACTTCAAGCCTAACCAACAACATTCACCTTCACTATGGTTTTAAATTTAATTAAACTCTGCATAAACCAAAAGGCATATGGATGTTGGTAGGAAAATCCAATAAACTATTAAACAAAATTATGTTTTGTTTAGTTGACCTAAAACATTTAACAGTATTCATTTACAAACATGAAGCACTAGCAGCCCAGACAAAAAGATATAAAACTGGACAACCATGTGTGCATTATTGACATCTAAAAACATCTTTTGTGCAACCAGTTACTAACAGTTTTTTCCTATAATAGCTACAAAAGAAAACATCCACACTGAAAAAGATAGTAGCTCTCTGAGTTGGAATAAAAACAATATCAAATTGTCAATGGACTCCAGCACCTGGAACACACAGGCCCACAAAATCAAGTTTCACATCCAGAAAGTGTACCAGCAACTCCCAAACTCTAAATATGCAGTCATCAAAATAGTTGGCATGTCCAAGAAAGTGAAAGCAGCCTAATGTGTACTGGTATTAGCAGGTTACAATATGTTCCAAGTAACTACAACAATGGTTTCTAAAACAGCACATTTTTACCTAACAGATGTGAACATTAAAAAAATTAAAATTATTCATGAAATCCAAAATAATCAACATTAAACTGAACATAGGAAAGTGATAACGCATTTTCATTAAACTGCCCGATTAATACATACTAAGCACATCTTCATGAAATTTTATATAAATACGTCCGACATTTCATTTTCTTCATAAACTACCATAGTTATTTGAACCACCTTTAACAGTTCTTCCCGACTTAAAAAAAAAAAAAAATCTTGGAAAATGCCTGAACACAATTTCTTTCCATTAAATCCAGAATCCTCCATTCTATCGAAACTACCAAATTTCAAAACAAGTACAACCAGTCTTGAATTGTATTTCTATAATAATTAAAAAAAAAAAAAAAAAAAAAAGACTTCCCTGCAAGTGCAGACTTGAAAGATTATTTTCAAGTTCAAATGCTCTGAAATGCATTAACAGTATATACTAATCAACAGGTTCCGGGCAATTCTTGTTTCTAAAACTACATTTTACAAAAATTATGCCATTTCAGACCATTCAAGCAAGAAGCTCTAAAAAGAAAACTTCAGTCACAAGCCTCTCCTTTCAACAAACATTGACTTGCCGTCACTTTTTCCAGTATTGACCAGCATCACCACCTCAAAACGGTCCCTGCCAACGACCCTAATTTACATTAGGTCATCTCTAGGAATCCAGGAGCCAAGGAGAGTTTTAGGGTCCAGAAACCTCTTAAGCCTGCAACTCTTAGTACACGCCATTCAGCTGATATGTTTGGCACTTAGTAACCCTCACTGGAGCCCCCCAAATATTCTACTATAAAACACCCACTGGAGGCACACAAGAAGCACACAAGCTTATAACCAAGCAACTAAGCCTGCTGCATGCAAGTCCACCCGTCACTAACCTGTAGCTCCTCAAAGGCCCGCCCACCCATCGCACGTGGTACTGAACTGGAGCAGCCAATCTTCCCACGAACTCAACTCCCCATCAAAAACATCACCCTCCAAATACCATAGACTTCGTCTTCCCTCAGTAGCGTCGTAAGGGTCACAACAGCCCCTTTCCTACTTGGGGACCAAGTGCTTGGTATCTTACTACAATGCTCACGCCTCGGGAGGCATACTCATCCTCCACTTTTTAGCTGCAGAGGCCCGCTTCCCAAACTGCTACTCCCAGTAGAGTAACCCTCTACCTACATCGGCCTTGAGGGCATCTCACTGCAACCCTCCCCATCCCCCTTCGGGCCAAAAAAGCAGCCCATTCAGATACTTCCTTCCAGAATTCACTACATTTTTCTGACTACAGCTTCCTCCCCACACGTGTGACTGCAGCCCCCTTTTGCTGGTAGGCCAAGGAGGCCTCCTTTCCTTTCCTGTCCTCACTATTATCTCCGCACTTCGGAGCACAGAGGTGTAGATATAACCTCTAACCTATTAGGGGGGGACAGGAAATCTTCCCCATTCGAGAGAGGGAGGAGGCCGGAGCTCGCAGGCCGATAGTTCACCCAGCTCCGGCCTCCTCCCTCTCTCAGACGACGGGGGCGCCTTCGTTATGGCCGCGTCCCCACTTCGGTACTCAGGCTCATTCTCCCCCGCCTCTTCCTTGCATCCTCTCAGAGCTAGATGCGCAAGTGGAACCCCAGATCCCCCGCAGCCCTGCCCCGACCCTTTGTGTGGGGCGCTCGCTGCGGCTGGCTCCGAGGCCTCCGAAGGCCCCGCCCCGGGCCACTAAGGGGCGGCTCGAGCCCCGCACAGCCCCGCCCGTTCCGGGGCTGCGGGAGTCTTACCGGGGAGAACTGCGCGGCACCAGAACCCAGACCCGAGTTACCCCCCGCGCGAGTGCCTCGGCCCCGCGGCCGACAGCCCCAGCCCGAACGGCTTCCCGGAGCCCACCGCCGCCAACACCTCCTTCGCTGCCTCACAAAATGGCCGCCGGCCCGCTCAGCAGCTCCGCGTTCCAGAAGGGGGTGGGATCAAACGGGTGACGTCATGGGGACGCGCAAGCGTGCTAAGGGCCTCCGGCAAACTCCCGGAAGTAGCTGATATTTGTGGTTGGAGGTGTTTTCAGTCAGCGCTGGTAACATTTGCGCACCAAACTCTACCTTAGGCAAGTGGCGCTACGCGGTAAGATCCGTATGCGTAAGCCGCAGGCCCCTCTCTGGGAGATATTGTGCAAATTGCTTCACATCTTTGAGCCTCTTCGAAAGGAGGGAAATTGGACCTAGGCCTTGAAGAATTAAGGATTAAATGGACCACAAAGTAATCAAAAGGCTAGTTCTTTTGATTATGGCCAGACAAAAAAACGGCAAACCTTATTTTTTTTTCCATTTAAAATTTTCAATCCAGGCTCGGCGCCTGTAGCTCAAGCAGCTAAGGCACCAGCCACATACACCTGAACTGGCAGATTTGAATCCAGCCCAGGCCTGCCAAAAAACAAAGACAACTACAACCGGGCGTTGTGGCAGCACCGTGTAGTCCCAGCTACTTGGGAGGCTGAGGCAAGAGAATTGCTTGAGCAGAAGAGTTTGAGGTTGCTGTGAGCTATGACGCGCCAGGGTACTCTACCAAGGGCGACATAGTGAGACTCTGTCTTAAATAAATAAAATTTCAGTCCAGTACCATGGCAATAAAAAGCGGAAAAAACTTTTTTTCAGCCTGTAATCCTAGCACTCTGGGAGGCTGAAGCAGGTGGATTGCCTGAGTTTAGGAGCTCACCAGCCTGAGCGCTTCCTCTCTACTAAAAACGTAAAGACTGAGGCAAGAGAATCGCTTGAACCCAAAAGTTGGCGGTTGCTAAGAGCTATGACGCCACAGGACTCTACCCAGAGCGATAGCTGAAGACTTTGTCAAATAAAAAATAAATAAATAAATAAATAAATTCAATCCAGGAAGCCTTACCCATCTTAACGCCACCACGCTAGCGCCTTACTGTTATTTTATTACAGAAAAAAACTCTTCTTGGAGGTGCCCGTAGCTCAGTGGGTAGGGCGCCAGACACATGCACCAGGGCTGGTGGGTTAGAACCCAGCTTGGGCCAGCTAAAACAGAAAAATAGCCGGGCGTTGTGGCGGGCGCATGTCGTCCCAGCTACTTGGGAGGCTGAAGCACAAGAGTCGCTTGAGACCAAGAGTTTGAGGTTGCCAAAGCTGCAACGTCACAGCACTCTACAGAAGGCAACACAGTGAGACTCTGTCTCAATTTTAAAAAAAGAGGAAGAAGAAGAAAAAACTCTTCTCAAGCTGCTTTGGCCCTAGTGCCCAAACTCCCTCCCCCTATCTGTACAGTATCATCTTGATGATACTCAGTAACTGACCTAGTCTTCCAAGTCAGAAAGTGAGACCCAGGCGGCGCCTGTGGTTCAGTGAGTAGAGCATACTGTGGGTGGCGGATTCAAACCCAGCCCCGGCCAAACTGCAACAAAAAATAGCTGGGCGTTGTGGCGGGTGCCTGTGGTCCTAGCTACTGGGGAGGCTGAGACAGGAGAATCGCCTAAACCCTGGAGTTGGAGGTTGCTGTGAGTTGTGACGCCACAGCGATAAAGTGAGACTGAAATTCTAAATTCTCAGAAATCCAACATTTGGGGAGGTTGAATGGTAGACTTGACTGGTGGTAGGCCAATATGCTAAAAACAGCAAATTGAAAAAGCAGGCCACACTTTTAAACCAAACTTGTAGTTTATATATGCACTTTGTTGGTATAACATAGTTCATTAAAAACAAAATCTAAATGCACTATGAGGCTCGGTGCCTGTGGCTCAAGTGGCTAAGGCTTCAGCCACATAAACACACCTGACCTGGCGGGTTCAGCCCGGGCCTGCCAAACAACAATAACAGCTGCAACCAAAAATAGCTGGGCATTGTGGTGGGCACCTGTGGTCCCAGATACTTGGGAGACGGAGGCAGGAGAATTGCTTCAGCCAGGAGTTGGAGGTTGCTGTTAGCTGTGATGCCACAGCTCTCTACCCAGGGTGATAGCTTGAGGCTCTGTCTCAAAAAAAAAAAAAACAACTAAATGCACTGTGATATCCAGGACTGGATCCTGAAATAAAAAGAGGATACAAGTAGAAAAACTAGTGAAAGGTAAATAAAATCTGATGTTTAGTTAATACTAATGTATCTAAGTTAATCTCTAAATTTCGATTATGTAGTTTGTTAGATTTTAAAATGAGAAATTAGGTGATGTATATATAATTGTGTACTAATCTTTGCAACTTTTCAGTAAATCTAGAATTATAGATTATATTAAAAAAACAGCACTGTGGCTCACATCTGTAATCCTAGCACTCTGGGAGGCTGACGCAGGAGGATCCCTTGAGCTCAGGAGTTCAAGACCAGCCTGAACAAGAGCAAGATCCCAACTCTACTAAAAATAAAAATAAAAGAAATGAGCCAGGCTCGGTGCCCGTAGCTCCATGGTTAGGGCACCAGCCACATACACTGAGGCAGGTGGATTCGAACCTGGCCCAGGACTGCTCAACAATGATGACAACTGCAACAACAACAAAAAAAAATAGCCAGCATTGTGGTGGGTGCCTTGTAGTCCCAGCTACTTGGGAGGCTGAGGCAAGAGAATCAATTGAGCCTAAGAGTTAGAGGTTGCTGAAACATAGTGAGACTCTGTCTCAACGCTATAGTCCCAGATACTCAGGAAACTGAGGCAAGAGGATAGCTTGAGCCCAGAAGTTTGATCTAGACTGACACTATCACACTCTAGCCAGGGCAAGACAGTAAGACCCTGTCTGGAAAAGAAAGAGAAAGATAGAAAACCTCTGTAATTTCATCTCCTCCTTCTACTGTCTATCCATATTCACTATACTTTTGGCCAGTGGCTTGCAAACATTTTGACCCTTTCATATCTCTTTACTCAGCAATTATTCAAATGCCTTCCAGGAGCCAGGCTTGTTCTGAATATTGGCAATCTCAAGGTGGCTCATGCCTGTAATCCTAGCACTCTGGGAAACCGAGGCAGTGGATTGCTTAAGCTCACAAGTTCAAGACCAGCCTCAGCAAAAAAGCAAGACCCTCCGACTCTACTGAAAATAGAGAAACTTCGGAAAGAGGATTGCTTGAGTCTGAGTTGGAGGTTGCTGTGAGCTATGATGCCATAGTACTTTTACCCAGGGTGACAGCTTGAGACTCTTGTCTCAAAAAAATAATAAATAAA
The DNA here is from genome assembly GCA_963574355.1 of Loris lydekkerianus. Lineage (NCBI taxonomy): Eukaryota > Metazoa > Chordata > Mammalia > Primates > Lorisidae > Loris > Loris lydekkerianus. The sequence continues at coordinate 43,040 of CAUYPK010163992.1, forward strand.
TAAATAAATAAATAAAAACTAGCCAGGCATTGTGGTGGGTGCCTTTTGTCCCAGTACTCAGGAGGCTGAGGCAAGAGGATCACTTAAGTCCAAGAGTTTGAGGTTGCTGTGAGCTATAACATCATAGTACTCTACCAAGGGCAAAGTGAGACTGTCCCCCCTTCAAAAAAATACATTTGCAACCAGGTATACACAGTCAAACATATAATCAAAATGCCATTCCTTTTTTTTTTGAGACAGTTTCACTATGTTGACCTGGGTAGAGTACCGTGTCATCACAGCTCATGGCAACCTCAAACTCTTGGGCTCAAGCAATTCTCTTGCCTCAGCCTCCTAAGTAGCTGGGACTACAGGCGCCTGCCACAACAAATGGCTATTTTTTTTGGTTGAAGTTGTCACTGTTGTTTAGCAGGCCTGGCCTGGGCTTGAACCCGCCACCTTCCGTGCGGAGCCGTACTCACTGAGCTACAGGCACTGAACAGCCATTCTTAAGTTATATGCATGCAGTCTAACATTTTATTTTCTGAGTTTGAAAATGACCTGCTCTTGGTTTCTCAAGCACTTCATGCTTTTCACACTTCAGGCCTTTTGTTCTTGCTGTTCCTTCTCATCTTGTACTCATCCCTGGATGGGCCATCTCTGGCTCTTCATATTTTTGCTTAAGTACCATGTTCTCAGTAAAGCTTTCCTAGAACACCCAGCATAATAGGTTCTCCCTTATTATTTCCTCTTACTAGGTTCTTTCATAGCACTTATCATAATCTATAATATTCTTCATTTACTTCTTGTTTTCCATCTCTCCACCAGAATGAAACTCAATTCAGGGTCCTTTTAGTCGTTAATCAGTGTATTGGCAATATTCAGAACAAGCCTGGCTCCTGGAAGGCATTTGAATAATTGCTGAGTAACGAGATATGAAAGCCAACTGAGCCATCTAAGAAAATTAGGTAGAATGGTAGTATTCTCCACAGTACCCAAGTAAAGCTTCCACTTGTCTCTCAGCCTCTTACAAAGACACAGAGTAAATAGAAAGTGAGTTTATTTCTCATGTCTTCAAATTAACAAATTTTAAGGAAAGAAACAAATTATTAGAATAATGGGTGGAGTCATACAGATGATTTCTACCTCCATTAGATCAAAAGAAGGACGAAGCATGAGAACAGAAAGGAGGCAAGCCATCTACGAAACTCACTATTTGTTCTATAGTCAATATGAAAAGATATTCTTTGAAGCCACAAAAAAGATTAAATTGAAGTTGATTATGCTCATTGCTGAAGAAACCAGTCCAGCTGAGCAGCAGAAAGCAATGACTTAAATGTCCATACAGACTGTTGGGGTCCCTGAACAAAGAGCCTTCTTCTAGTTCCTCTTGCTCTTTCCACCAAGGACGCAGATATGTTCAACAGCAATATCACAGCAAATGTCTCTACTGCTTTATGATGAAAATGTCCACATATTATACTGATAGAGAAGAACTCCTGGAGAGAAATGGGGTATATTTCCTCACCAAAGTAGCTGAATCTGGGGAAAGAGAGTTTCCTTGTGTGTCTGGCATACAGGCGAGCTGATGCTGAAGTAAATTGGGCTATGCCAATCTGGATCATCCACTGGGCATAACAAGGTAGCTGTTTGTGTATGGGTTGGTGAGGCAGGAAGGACTAGACCAGAATAAAGTCAGGGGCCCACCCTTCTAGTGTTGGGTCCACTTGATGCTTTTGAGGTCAATGCCATCTTGAACCATCTCCCAGAGAGGGCTGCCAAAAAGAAGAGATTGTGGATAAGTAAGGGCTAAGACAGGCAGCCAACATTAGATCCAAGGCCCTGAGCTATGACTTAACCTTCTTTTGTCCTTATCTCTCCTCTGCCTTTTACCCTGGTAGATACTAACAAAAGTGGTTAATAAGTCTTTCCCAGCTAGCCTTAAGTCCTTATCAGCTCTAGTCTCTCCCAAACTGCCAACAAACATAAATAAACAGGCCCCCCAGGCTCAACTGTCATGGGACCCTGAGGAACCAACACCCTTGAGACTTGTATAAACAGCAAGTTTCAGCCTCTCTACTAATGCCCACCATCACTTATGACCCACTTTTGAGCACTTATTTCTGGGTTTTCTTCTAGTTCCCAGTTAGGGCTAGAGCTTAGTCGTAAATCATCTGGGTGCCTAACCTAGTGCTTGCCACCTTCATCTCCCCAGAGTTGAACTGGGCTACCTACATCCTTGGTTTGAATCCAAAAGAACCTCTTGGATTTTAGACCCAAGCATCTTATCTCACACAAGAGCTGCTGCTGAGAAATCTCTGCTAAAGTCTGATCCCCTTTAATGTGGATGCCTTGGATAACGTTCTCAGCCATCACTTCAGTGTGCTATGAATATGAAATTTTATAGTTTTTTTCTTTTTCTTTCTGAGACAGAGTCTCACTAAACTGCCCTCGGTAGAGTGCCGTAGTGTCACAGCTCATAGCAACCTCAAACTCTTGGGCTTAAGCGATTCTCTTGCCTCAGCCTCCCAAGTAGTTGGGACTACAGGTGCCTGCCACATCTGGCTGTTTTTTGGTTACAGTTGTCATTGTTGTCCAGCAGGCCCAGGCCAGGCTCCAACCCATCAGCCTCGGTGTATGTGGCTAGGAAGGCCGAGGTGGGTAGATTGCCTGACTCACGGGTTCGAGACCAGCCTGAGCCAGAGCGAGGCCTCATCTCTAAAAAAGTAGCCGAGGGTGACAAAGTGAGACTCTGTCTCAAAAAAAAAAAAAGAAAGAAAGAAAGAAAGAAATTTTCTAGTTTGGATTTCCCTAGTAATTTTCTTTCTTTCTTTTTTTTTTTTTTTGCAGTTTTTGGCCAGGGCCAGGTTAGAACTTACCACCTCTTGTATATGGCGTCAGCACCCTACTCCTTTGAGCCACAGGCGCCACCCTCCCCAATAATTTTTTTCTACTGAATCTTGACTTATCCCTCTCCTTTACACTGTTCATTCACAGAATACCTTTCTAGGATTTTCCATGGCCCATTAACATAAGCCATCTCCTTCCTGTCCCTTCTATTTAGGGAAGGTCACTTATTAATATAGGCTCACAGAATATTGCTGTGGTAGCAGACTAATGGGACCAGGCTGAATTCAATTTGTAAAGAGTCAGAGGAATAGGGTTTAGATGTTAAACCCACACAGATAAAAAAACTAAGGTTTGGCTTGGCACCCATAGCTCAGTGGTTGGGGTGCAGGCCATATGCACCGGGGCTGGTGGGTTCGAAACTGGCCCAGGTTTGCTAAACAATGAGAACAACAATAAAAAAAATAGCTGGGCATTATGGCGGGTGACTATAGTCCCAGCTGCTTGGGAAGCCAAGGCAAGAGAATCACTTAAGCCCATAACTTAGAGGTTGCTGTGAGCTGTGACACCACAGCACTCTACCAAGGGTGACATAGTAAAATTCTGTCTCAAAAAAAAAGAAAAGAATTTTGTGACAGGCTGGGCTCAGTGGCTCAGGCCTAGCAGTGTTATCCTGGCACTCTGGGAGGCTGAGGCAAGTGGATTGTCTGAGCTCAGGAGTTCAAGACCAGCCTGAGCAAAATACTGTTTCTAAACAAACAGCCGGGCATTCTGGTGGGTACCTGTAGTCCCAGCTCAGAAGGCTGAGGCAAGAGAATGACTTCAGGCCAAGAGTTTGAGGTTGCTGTGAGCTATGACAGCACAGTACTCTACTGAAGGTGACAAAGGGAGACTGTCTCAAAGAAAAAAAAAAAGCTGGGATCACTTGCATAATACTAACACTCTGGGAAGCCAAGGTGGGTGGATTGCTTAAGCTCAGGAGTTCAAGACTAGTGTGAGCAAAAGCAAGACCCCATCTCTACTAAAAATAGAAAAACCAGCCTGGCATCATGGCACACACCCCTGAAGTCCCAGCTACTTGGGAGGCTCAGGCAAGAGAACTGCTTGAGCCCAGAGGTTAGAGATTTCTCTGAGCTATGATAACTTCATTATACCCAGTGCAACAGAGTGAGATGCTGTACAAACAAACAAACAAAAAAACAGTCCTTATATACTTTCTCCCAAGAAAAATGAGCAATTGTACAACATTTAGCATACAATTTCAAAGGTATGATGTACCTCCTCAAGTCTGGCTACAGGATCCAAATTAAGAATCTCTATCTTGGGTGGTGCCTGTGGCTCAGTGAGTGGGGCCCAGTCCCATATGCCAAGGGTGGCGGGTTCGAGCCCAGCCCCAACCAAACTGCAACAAAAAAATAGCTGGGCATTGTGGCGGGCGCCTATAGTTCCAGCTACTTAGGAGGCTGAGGCAGGAGAATTGCTTAAGTCCAGGAGCTGGAGGTTGTTGTGAGCTGTGACACCTTGGCACTGAGGGTGACAAAGTAAGACTCTGTCTCTAAAAAAAAAAAAGAATCCTATCTTAGGCTCGGCGCCTGTAGCTCAAGTGGCTTAAGGTGCCAGCCACATACACCAGAGCTGGCGGATTCAAATCTAGCCCAGGCCTGCCAAACAACAATGACAACTACAACCAAAAACTAGTCAGGCATTGTGGTGGGCGCCTGTGGTCCCAGCTACTTGGGAGCCTGAGGCAAGAGCTTTAGCCCAGGAGTTGGAGGTTGCTGTGAACTGTGATGCCACAGCAAACTACCCACACCACAAGCTTGAGTTTCTTACAAAAAAAAAAAAAAAAAAAAAAAAAAAAAAATATATATATATATATATAATATATTATATATATATACACATATATCTCTTAGAGAAGTTTTCCTATAGTCTATAAACCACTAATTTTATATTGATAGTGCTGCAATGACAATGATTAATACTATGAATAACTATAATGAGAAATACTGAAATACTACCCACATTTATGTAGTTCCTTAGATTTATTCATTTATTTATTTTGAGACTGTTTCGACTGCAGTGGCATCATCACAACTCACTGTACTCTCTAACTCCTAGTCTCAAGTGATCATCCTGCCTCAGCCTCCCAAGCAACTGGGACTTCAGGTGTGTGCCATCAAACCCTGTTTATTTTTCTTTCTTTTGTACAAATGGGATCTCTTTACATTGCTCGAGCTGGTCTCAAACTCCTGGGCTCAAGTGATCCTCCTGTCCTCAATTGATCCTACTGCCTTGGCTCTCTAAGTGCTAGGATTACAAGCAAGGGTACTACATCTGGCCTAGTCCTTTCGTTTTTAAAAAGACCTTTTAATATTCTGAAAACAAATAGCCAAGGAGATTCTACTTTCTTCTTTTGTAGAATCTCAAAATACTAAAATCCAAGTATTCTCATACTTTGATTTCTGGCAGTGTGAACACATAGCCTCAAGGCAAGATAGTGGACAACATACAGTTTTTCCTAAAGACTCTTATACAATAGTTTATATACCTCATTTCCCGAAGACGCTTCACATGCTGAATGCACTTCTCTGCTGTATAGTCCACTTCCTCCTCTGTAGTGAAGCGGCCGATGCCAAACCTGATAAAAGCACATGCGTCAGAATTCCAGCATTGGGTAAAATTGTTTCAGCAAATAAATCACTAGGGCTGTACTACACAAAAGACATGGAAGGTTTGGCACCTGTAGATCAGCGGGTAGGGCACTGGCCACATACACAGAGGCAGGTGAGTTCGAACCCAGCCAGGGCCTGCTAAACAACAATGACAACTACTACCAAAAAATAGACAGGCATTGTGGTGGGCGCCTGTAGTCCCAGCTACTTGGTAGGCTGAGGCAAGAGACTTGCGTAAGCCCAAGAGATTGAGGTTTCTATGAGCTGTGACACCATGGTACTTCCGAGGACAACAAATTAGTCTCTGCCTCTTCAAAAAAAAAAAAACAGGAAATCAAGAAAAGAGGCCAAGCAAGGTGGCTCACACAATCCTAACACCTTGGGAGGCTGAGAGGGGAGGATTGCTTGAGTTCAGGAATTCAAGACAAGCCTGAGAAAGAGCAAGACCCCATCTCTACTAAAATTAGAAAAAAATTAGCCAGGCGGGGCAGCGCGTGTGGCTCAAAGGAGTAGGGCGCCGGTCCCATATACCAGAGGTGGTGGGTTCAAACCCAGCCCTGGCCAAAAACTGCAAAAAAAAAAAAAACTAGCCAGGCGCCATGGCATGGACCTTCAGTCCTACCTACTTGGGAGGCTGAGGCAGGAGGACTGATTAAGCTCAAGAGTTTGCAGTTGGCAGAGCATGGTGTCTCACACGTGTAATCCCAGCACTCTGGGAGGCTGAGGCAGGTGGACTGCTTGAGCTCTTGAGTTAGAGACCAGACTGAGCAAATAAAAAAATCGCTTGAGGCTTGGCACCTATAGTTCAACTGGCTAAGGCACCAGCCACATACACTGAGGCTGGCTATTCAAATCCAGCCTAGGCCCACCAAACAACAAGGATGATTACAACCAAAAAATAGCCAGTCATTGTGGCAGGCACCGGTAGTCCCAGTTACTTGGGAGGCTGAGGCAAGAGAATCGCTTGAGCCCAAGAGTTTGAGGTTGCTGTGAGCTATGACGCTACTGCACTCTACCCAGGGTGACAGTTTGAGACTCTGTCTCAAAAAAAAAAAAAAATCGCTTGAGCCAGAGTTAGAGCTTGCTGTGAGCTATGACACCACTACACTCTACCAAGGGCGACAAAGTGAGACTCTGTCTCAAAAAAAAAAAAAAAATCCAGAAGGAGTAAGAAGTAGACTGAGAAAGACTATTAACAGTTGATGAAAAATAAAAGATGCCTTCCATAAATATGTTGTATACCATGGAACACTATTCAACCATAAAAAAGATGAAGAGTCATATCTTTTTTTCAAGACAGTCTCTCTTTGTTGCCCTCAGTAGACTGCTATGATGTCATAGCTCACAGCAACCACAAACTCTTGGGCTCAAGTGATTCTCTTGCCTCAGCCTCCTGAGAAGCTGGGACTACAACTGCCTACTACTACACCTAGTATTATTTTTTATTTTATTATTTATTATTTTTTTAATTTTTTGAGATAGAGTCTCAAGCTGTCACCCTGGTTAGAGTGTGGGGGTGTCACAGCTCACAGCAATCTCAAACTCTTGGGTTTAAGAGATTCTCTTGCCTCAGCCTCCCAAGTAGCTGGTACTATAGGTGCCCGCCAGAACGCCTGGCTATTTTTTGGTTGTAGTTGTCATTGGTGTTTGGCAGGCCTGGGCTGGATTTGAACTTGCCAGCTCTGGTGTATGTGGCTGGTACCCTAGCTGTTTGAGCTACAGGCGCTGAACCAACACCCAGGTATTTTTAGAGAGGAGGGTCTTGTTCTTGCTCAGGCTAGTCTCAAACTCCTATTCTTAGGCAATCCACCCACTGGAAGGTATTCCAGAGTGCTAGGATTACAGGTTATGAGCTACTGCACCTCTCCTAGAGATTTGGGATCTTTTGTAACAAAAGGCATCCTCAAACTTTTTAAACAGGGGGCCAGTTCACTGTCCCTCAGACCGTTGGAGGGCCGGACTATAGTTTAAAAAAAAAAACTATGAACAAATTCCTATGCACACTGCACATATCTTATTTTGAAGTAAAAAAACAAAA